>RJWM01001206.1:25081-60612 GCA_004363535.1 Dasyprocta punctata
TTTTGCGGCACCGGAGATTGAACTCACAACCTCACGCCTGTCAGACAGGCGCTTACGCCACTGAGCCAAACTCCCGGCCCTGGTTTTTTGAGGCAGGGTCCCACTGTGTAGCTCAGGCCGGCCTTGAGCTCGCGTTGTAGCCCAAGCCGGCCTGGAACTCACAAGGCTCCTCCTACCTCAGCCTCCCGAGTGCTGGGATTAAAGGCGTGCGCCACCACTCCCGGCTCCCCGGCTCTGGCCCTAGTTTTTTGAGGCAGGGTCGCACTATGTAGCTCAGGCCAGCCTTGTGCTCAAGTTGTAGCCCAAGCTGGCCTTGGCCTGGAACTCAGAAACCTCCTGCTACCTCAGCCTCCTGAGTGCTGGGATTAAAGGCATGTGCCACCACGCCTGGTTTACCTCTGGAAGTTTAAATGGCGGTTTTGATTATAGGCCTTGGACTTCAGCATGGATTTGAAATTTGGCTATATTATTTAGTGCCTTTTAACTTTGGAAAAATTTCATCTCCTGTCTAAGATTCGTTTCCTCCTCGACAAAATGGTGATGGTATTTATGCCTCCTTAGCTGTTATCTAAGGACTCAGCAGGTACATGTGTATATCTGAAGAAAGGATCTGAAAAGGTGCATCTGCACCTCTTATCTCGTGGGGGTTTTTCAGGCTTATATTAGGTCACTCTGAGCCTCTGAGATCCCAGAGATAAATGGAGATTTCAACAAAAATGACACCTTAGATGCCAGTGAAGACTAGGTAGGGGGATGGGGAAGTGAGGACAAGAGGCAGGGAGAGGAAAGGGCAGGTGGCCTTGTAATGCCCTGCATGCCTGTGAGGGAGTGGAATGTAGGGTCCTCAAGTGCAGTTTAGTGATCTTTAAGGAGCAGGACAAGTAACAAAAGTTCTGTTTTTAGATCCTGCCACCTGCTGAGCAGCAAAGCCTTTCAAGGCCCAGAGTGCACATCCAGCACCAGAGGCTCACGACCCTGGAGAGAACAGGGAAGAGGGCCACCATGCTGAGGACATTCACCCTCTTGCTCTTTTGTATTCGTGAGTACTCCAAAGGGGTGAGGGACCAGTGACTATCCAAGGTCCCCAGAGAAAGGGTACCTTGGGGAGGGCAAGGGGAGTACTGAGGGTGGGACAAGGGATCTCTCCTTCACTATTAATCTCTCTTTTCAGGGCTGAGTCTAGGTATGACATCAATGGGTAAGTGGATTCCACCTCTTTGGGTACCTTCTTTCCTGAAGGAACCAAGACATTGATCTGCCTCCGTGACCCTGACATAACTTCCTGGAGAGCCTAAAGACAGATTGGGCTTTTCAGAGCTTCTCAGAGTTTCTCTCCCTTCATGACTCAGTTCCCACAGAATCACGATGAGCTCTTAGACAGAAAGAGAGTTAGACTTGTACTTTATTCCCAACTCATTTGAGTTCCTGGAGTAAATAACATGGGATTGTCATGCCACAACCTTCGTGAGCAGGCACTCTTGTTTCCATAGGCAAGAGGAGGGATTTAGGTCAGGGCTAATTTTAAGGTATGCTGGGGGGTGCGTTATGGGACAGAGAGGACTGCACTGCTCACATCTTTGTGATCTTTGGAAATGACAGCAATGGACCCTCAACCGGAGCTGTGGATGGAGTCCAACTACCCACTGGCCCCTTGGGAGAACATCACACTTTGGTGCAGAAGCCCTTCTCGGATAACAAGCAAGTTCCTGCTGCTGAAGGATAAGACACCGATGACTTGGATCCGCCCTTCCTACAGGACCTTTCAGGCTGCATTCCTCTTAGGTGCCCTCACTGAATCCAATACAGGTTTTTATAGGTGCTGCTACTGGAAGGAGACAGGCTGGTCAAAGCCCAGCAAAATTCTAGAGTTGGAAGCACCAGGTAAGAAAATAAAGATAGATACTCAAGAATAATATCTAGCTCCTGGTATTCAAACGTGCCTTCTTAAGACAGGGTTTATTTAATTCACTCATTTACCTCAAATATATGCATGCATGCATGCATTTGACAGTTAATAAATAAGTGCCTACTCTGTATTAGACAATGAACAGTGAGGATACAGACTCTGGGGCAGAAGTGGGGAAAGAAGGGGTGGGAGATAAGGAGCACACAGGGAAGCCTCATCCGTAATAGAGGTCCACCGCTTCCCTGTGCTGCACTATCTTTGCTGTACCCAATTCCAGTTCATTCTTTCTTTCCAGGCCAGCTGCCCAAGCCCATCTTCTGGATCCAGGCTGAGACACCCCCTCTTCTTGGATGTAACGTCAACATCCTCTGCCATGGCTGGCTGCAGGATTTGGTATTCATGCTGTTTAAAGAGGGGTATGCAGAGCCTGTGGATTACCAAGTCCCAACCGGGACAGTGGCCATATTCTCCATTGACAACATGACACCTGAGAAGGAAGGGGTTTACATCTGCCGCACTCACATCCAGATGCTCCCCACTCTGTGGTCAGAGCCCAGCAACCCCCTGAAGCTGGTGGTAGCAGGTGGGTGTGGCCGTGGCTGCTGGCATCTGACAATTATTCTTCCAGGGATCATGGCTGGTTGAGCCAGGGTTTATGATTTTACTTCCTTCAGCCAGTTCCTACACCCTGCAAAACCCATGAGGTAGAGTCATTTGACATTTGGTTGAGGCACAAATTAGAATTGCACATGCTGCAAGGCAGACGTATGGGAGCCAATCATTTGGTTCATGAGTGAGCCCAGCCAACTGTTCAGCAGCTTCAGCTCATCACAGCTTTGTTGCTCTCTATCTATTGAATATCATGCATCTATTCATTCCTGCGACAGTATTTATTGAGCACCTAGTATGTGCCAGGCACTACCAATGCAGTCCTATAAACTGATTTTTAGATTTTTAAGTGTGTATTTACTTGTGATTATTATTTTTAAGTGTGGGAATCAAATGAACTGTTAGTGTGGTGATTCCAAAGAAATGACAAAGAAAGGGATAGTCTGTATTTTTTAGATGACTTGATAAATTACTTTGGTCCCATATCAATACAACTAATAAGGTAACACCAAACTTTAAACAGAAGATGGCTCCCCCGAAAACCCACATGCCAGACACACACTGCAGTCCTAGGCCCCCAAGCCATGGCCTGGATGTTTCTAGATGGAATTGGCCACTTTGACTTTAGGCCCTCCATCAACTACATAGACATGGGGCAAGCTATGCTACAGAAAGTACCCTGAATTTAGTAGCAGCAATTCTAGGTTCTAGTTCCACCTCTGACTCTGTATCCCTGTGTGATCTTGAGCAAGTCACTTCACTTCTCTGTGCTTTGGTTTCTTCCTCTCTAAAATGAGATAATAGTATCTGTCTGACCTATTGTGTAATGCCTCTCTGTGCCTCAGTTTGCTGGTCTGAAAAATTGATATAAGAATAATGCCTACCTCACAGGGTTGTTGTGAGGACTTGCCTAAATATATGTACAGTGCCTGGCATATAAGCTCTCAATAAATGGCAGATAATAATTTTGTTAGTATAGCTTCTTATTAAGAATTAAATAACAGAGGATTGCCTGCTTGAACTGTGTTGTGGATGTTTGCTGTACACTTGCCCTTCCGGTGTAGATTCCACTAACACACACTTCTGTGGTTACCTGTAGCCCAGTACCCCCAGTTTGTCCATGAGCTTTTTGATAACAGAGGCTGTCTTCTTTACCTTCATGAGCTTACTCATATATGATGCCTGATATGTCCTAAATGTTCTGTGAGTGCGTGACAGTGCTGACCCTTCTATTGTGAATGGTATAGCTCGGATTGGGAGTGGGGGCAAAAAATAGTGGCAGGCGACTTCATATTTGTAGTCCAATCGCCTTAGAGGAACAATTCATAGAAGTGAGAGTAGGCCCGCATTAACAGAGTTTCCATTGAGTTGCAGACTTATTGACCCAACTCTCTTTAACAGCATCTTCCATTCTTACATTGGAAGTCAGGTTTGAAGTGAGTTTAATGTGTTTTTAAAAACTCTCCTTAACAATGTGTACTAGCATGCATGCTCCACAGAGATAGATGCAAAGTCATTTTCAGAGGTTTGGTTTTTCAGGTGGTTTGGAAGAACTATATTTGTCATTTCAGGAACCTGAAGATGCAGGAGTTCCTGGATGTAGGTATTCACTCAGTTAGTGCTCAGAAGAGCTGGTGAGAGGAAAAGAGCCTAAGTAAACCTACCTTTGGCTACATCCTAGAGGAGGCAGAGATCCAAGGATGGGGAATGAGGTGGAAAAACCTCAAGATACTACTTCATGTCCACAAAAGCCAGGGCATTAAAAAATAGAAAAATAAGGAAGAATCATCCTACCTCTAACTCCAGGGTCTCTTCCCTTTCTAGGACTCTACCCCAAACCAACTCTGACAGCATATCCTGGGCCCATCATGGCACCTGGAGAGAGCCTGAGTCTCAGGTGCCAAGGGCCAATCTATGGAATGACCTTTGCTTTAATGAGACTTGAAGACCTGGAGAAGTCCTTTTATCATAAGGAGTCAATAAAAAACGAGGCATATTTCTTCTTCCCAACTCTGAAGATCCAAGATTCTGGACATTACCTCTGTTTTTACTATGATGGGTCATACAGAGGTTCACTCCTTAGTGATATCCTGAAAATCTGGGTAACCGGTAAGAGGGGTATGCTATGGGACCTACACTAGCAAGTAAGGTTGTAAAACTCCCTCTGGGTTCCCTGGAGATCCTAATTATACAGCCAGGGTTAAGTAGGGATTTGCCAAGGGTAGCCTGGAGAATGGAGGAGGGAAAGAATCCTAAGTTATGGTGGGGAGATGTCAGACCATTATTTTGAATCTTGTCCTAGATGCTTTCCCCAAGACCTGGCTCCTTGCTCGCCCTAGTCCTGTGGTCCTAATGGGCCAGAATATAAGCCTGAGGTGTCAAGGATCAGTGGATGGTGTAGGACTCGCACTCTATAAGAAAGGAGAAGACAAACCACTTCAGTTTTTGGATGCTACCAGCGTTAATGACAACAAACCATTCCTGCTCCATGGTGTGACCCACCACGATGCTGGAATCTATAGTTGCCGCTATCATCTCACCTGGAAGACTTCCATTAGGATGGGAACACACAACACTGTGGAGCTTGTGGTTATAGGCAAGTACTAAAAACTGGTTTTTTTTTAAATTGCTAACCTGCTTGTTTTTATTGTTATTACAATATTATAAGGAGGAGTTAGTGGCCTTTGGAACTCCCTTGGACGTATGAGCAAAGGATAAACACACTAGTCGGGTGGTGGAGAACTTTCTCTAAATTCTTAAGAACTTTCTCTCCCAAGATTGTTTCTCAAGTTCTACCTTTCAGCATGGTCAAGCCCCCTGTAATCCCTAGAAAAATTATTTTCCTTCGGGCCAGGGAAAACTCATGTGTGTGAAGTCTTCCAGACTAAAGATAAGAACCCGGAGTCCTTAGAGTGCTGTATTAGGGGCAAAAGAATTCCCAGTGCACAGTCAAATTTTGAAGCCACTGATCAAGTGGAAGTAAAAAGGAAGAAAAAACAAATTGGAGAACTCAGAAAAGTTTGGTAGTGACTGGGAAGGTACTGAGTTCAAGATCAGTTCTAACTCTGGTGTTTGGATCTGTTTCAGATAAGTCTCCCAAACCCTCCCTGGCAGCTTGGCCCAGCACTGTGTTTAAGCGAGGCAAGGCCATCACCCTTCAGTGCCGAGTATCTCATCCAGTTCTTGAATTTTGTTTGGAGTGGGAAGAAAGAGCAACATTCCAGAAATTCTCAGAGGATGGAGACTTTGTCATCACTAATACTGAAGGGAAAGGTACAGGGACCTACAGTTGCAGCTATCGTGTAGAGGCACACCCTAACATCTGGTCACACCGTAGTGAGCCTCTGAAGCTGATGGGGCCAGCAGGTGAGGGGATAACTTTTCATAGGAATGGTCCTCCATTACCGTGGGATTCCTAGAGCAGTGCCCAGAAAGATATCAGAAAGGGACTCAGGGACTTGGAAGTCAGAGTCCATGGGTTTGGCTGACCTTAACTGGGGTAGTTTCACAATCACTTAAAGGCAGTGAACAGGATACTTACAAGGTTCCTGTTCTCCATGAAGAGGAAAGCCACTTCTGCCTCATTTTCCCTACTGAAGCACTCTCAGTAACCAGCCCCCACCCACCCACCCACCATGAATGCATTCAGCTACTCCTATCCTTATCAAGGCCCCTGCTTCTGGTCTTCTCTGGCCACAGGCTTTCTCACCTGGAATTCCGTTCTGAATGAAGCGATCAGGTTGTCCCTAATCATACAGCTTGCTGCCCTGCTGTTTGTATTGCTGTGGATTAGGTGGAAGTGTCGGAGACTCAGAATCAGGTAACTGTCTTGTTCCAGCCTACTGCTTTCCACCCTACTCCAGGCTCCCCTGGTCTCAGGAATGGGTCATTTGTAGTTGAGACAAACTACAGGGGCACACCCTACGTAGCCCTTACCTTCTGAACTTAGACAAGACTTTTTATCCCAGTTGTTCCTCTTTTACTTCACAGAGGGGTCAGCATCCAAGCCACGGGGTGGCGAAATGCGTAATTCTCAGAGCTGGAGAAGTAATATAAACTGTATTCACTGACCCTGTCTCTACCTAGAGTGCTCACATCTCCCCACAAACTTCTCTGCCCCTCAGTCATGATTGTAGTCTCCTGCTTTAACTTGGACTGAACCATTTTCTCTTGTTTTTTTTTTTTTAAAACCCTGCTGTTCTGTCTCTGGGGTTGTTACTCAACTCGCACCCCCCCTTTTCATAATTACCCCCAGCTCTGAAGGGCTAGAGAGCCTTGTGGCCTATCCCAGTTGCCTTAGAAACCAGTTCTCTGTTACTCTGGCCTCTAACCACCTGGGAATAAAGTCTGAACCTGGATAGACATCTGTTAAGGCAATGGATGGAGCTATGGAGTCAGACTGTTTTCTCTAATCCACAAAATGGCCAGCCGAACCAAAGTTCTTGACATTTCCTTAGGTCCACCTCTCTCCTTAATCCCCAAGGCTTGTCTCACACTACTCTACTAGGGAATGAGAAGAAAAATAATATTTCTTAACCGATGGAGGTCTCACCTCCTGAATGCTCTGCCCACTTCCCCTCACACCCTGCTTCTGGCTGTAGCACCCCTCAGTGATCACACTCCTCCACAGGACTTCACTTTGTGCGTCTGGGAGTACTCAATACACAGTGGACGATGCTTATAATTATGTGTATCCATGTTTTCCACTGAGATCTGAGGGCCAGAGTGCTTAGACAGTGAGAGGGGAGCCACCTAAGGCTTCTGCAAAAACTACCACCCTTTGAGGTTTCAGTGGGGATCAATTTCTGGATCATCCTAGATTCCGCCCTGAGTTCTGTACATACAAGAACACTCTCCAGAGGTCAGAGGTCAGAAAAAAATGTATCTTCATGTGTTCCATCCCAGGACCATTGCATCAAAGAATGACATCAGAAACCAGATTTCAGAGACTGCAGCTCGAAAAGTGGTTTTTTGACCAGGAAGTGGGGGAAGGGTCAGTGTTTTCTAAGTAAAAGTGGTCAAATAGATTTTGGCTTAATTATCATCTAACTCTACAGAGCCTGTGCCTCAAAGCTGCTGCACATTGCTAGTCATACTCTGGGTAGAGGGAGGGGGTTCCCACTCTGACAAGCTTAGCTCAGCACTGACAGTCTTCTGGTAATTCATCACGGCTGCCTAGGCAACCCTTCCATAACAAAGGCAGGTGAGGCAGGTCGGTCTGAGGACCAATCCTACCATAATAACAACTGCTTCCAAACTTAAACTTGATGACGGAGAAACACTCAAGGTTGCTCCCTCCACCCCCACTTCCCAGAGCTGCCGATCACATTGAGCTCCGGGGGTTCTGAGAATCGCAGATACAAAAGCATTTTCCCATCTGACATCTCAATTCCAGCACCAGCCTAATCAGTGGCCAACGGGAGCTGACATATGATATGGTCTGGGGAGGTTGGAGGGGGTGGAGGGCACGTGGGTCAAGAAGAAGGAGCAAGAGGTTTCTTAGGTGGTTAGGCCCTCAAAAAGAAAAGTCATCGATGTCAGAAAAGGTTGTATCCCATTATCCTGGCCATGTCCAATCCCGATTGGGTAACAAGTACACCAATGGCATAAATTGCCGCCCCCTTCTCCCCACCCTCCCCCTGAACCCAGCAACTCCTCTCCTGTCTTTTCTGGTCTCACTAGAGAAGCCTGGTTGCTGGGAACAGCTCAAGGGGTCACCATGCTCTTCATCGTCACAGCCCTTCTCTGCTGTGGTGAGTACCAGGGGATGGAAAGGGTCCTGGGCAGCAGGCCGGCTGGGTGAAGTCCTGTGGAGGAGGGGCAGAGCCCTGGCAGCACTTTCTCTTGCAGGACTGTGCAATGGGGTATTGATAGAAGAGACTGGTGAGTTTTTCCTGCTCCAGACTGGGACATTCCTCTCTGGAGATCCGAAATAACTACAGAGTGTCAGTGTCAGTGGCCAGGGAGTGACTGGTTGGGAGAGAAGGACAGCTAGAAAGGGGCACTTGCTAAAGCTGCTGACAAAATTCAGCCTTCAACTCTGCCTTTCTGCCTGCAAAATTTTCCCCAAGCTTTCAGCACTTTTCCGGGGCTCAGCTGAAACACCAGCTTCCTCTTTCCCCAGCACCTGAGGGAAGGAAGGAAGGAAGGAAGGAAGGAAGGAAGGAAGGAAGGAAGGAAGGAAGGAAGGGTGGATTCGGATTTGAGTTGAGAGGGGAGGTAGGCAGTGTGATCTGGGTAGGGGTTCAAGGGCAAGGAAGGGAGGGGCATAAGAGGAGAAAGGATGGCTTCATTAACTCTGCTGTTTCTAGAAATACTCCTGCCAACCCCTAAGCCTGAGCTGTGGGCAGAGACGAACTTCCCTTTGGCCCCGTGGAAGAACTTAACCCTCTGGTGCAGAAGCCCTTCTAGCTCAACCAAGGAGTTTGTGTTGCTGAAAGACGGAACCGGGTGGATCGCAACTCGCCCAGCCTCAGCGAAGGTCCGGGCTGCCTTCCCCCTTGGCGCCCTGACCCAGAGTCACAGAGGGAGTTACCACTGCCATTCATGGGAGGAGATGGCTGTTTCTGAGCCCAGTGAAGCACTTGAGCTGGTGGGGACAGGTAAGAAAAGGCAGAGGGTCCTCCCAGAGTGATTCCCCATTGACTCCTGGGACTCCAGTGCTGCAGGGGAAGGGGAGGGGCCTGGGGTGGGGGAGGGGTGGGAAAAAGCGAAACTGACAGGAAGAGGCCTGGGGTAAGCCAGGATAGATTTTGTTGTTGTTTTTATTTATTTGTTTTGCTGGTAAAGTGAATCTGAGTGTCCCATCTGGGTGTTTCCAAACTTCTGACTCCTACTCCACCTCATTTTGTTTTCCAGACATCCTTCCCAAACCTGTCATTTCGGCTTCTCCCCCAATCCGGGGCCAGAAACTGCAAATAAGGTGCAAAGGATGGCTGGCCGGCATGGAGTTTGCTCTGTACAGGGAGGGAGAGCAGGAACCTGTCCAGCAACTTGGTGCTGTTGGTAGAGAAGCCTTCTTTATAATCCAAAGAATGGAGGATAAAGACGAAGGCAATTACAGCTGCCGCACACACACAGCAACACTCCCCTTCAAGTGGTCTGAGCCCAGTGAGCCCCTGGAGCTTGTCATAAAAGGTAGAACTGAAACGAACGGGTCTGGGAGGGAGGAGGTGGAGGCAAAGCCTCAGTCAGACACTCCGCTCCCCACCGCAAACTTTGCTGCTGGTCTTAGGAGCCTGTGTCCAATCTTAGAGCCAGGCAGGCGTGGCGCTGGGAGTGCCAGGGCCTCTGGCTGCACGATATTAATAGCCATAATCGTTATTAATAGCTTGGGTTTGTGGAGGGTGATTTAAGTTTTCTAATTATTTTCCCATCAATTATCTCATTGAACTATAGTACACATCTTCGAGGGAGGTGGGTCAGGTATCATTCCCCCTTGCTTGCCCAAATAGGTAAACTGAGGCACAGAGAACCAGCAAAGTCTCAGTGAAATTTCAACCCTTTCACTAGCCTCTGTTGCCTACCCCAATGATAAGGGACATGCACTGGCAGGCAATGAGGCACAAGGATAGGGTTGTCCCTGTAAAATTTTTAAGTTCACCTGCTTTGGAATGAAGATACTACAGAAAATAGAGTAGCTGCCCAGAGTCAATATTTGTTGCATTTTCTTGCTTTTTTTTTTCTTACTTTGTTTTTGTGTTGTGTGTGTGTTTGTGGTGTTTTCTGTCTTGTTTTTGCCTCCTAGAAATGTACCCCAAGCCCTTCTTCAAGACGTGGAACAGCCCTCTGGTCACCCTGGGTGCCCGAGTGACTTTCAATTGCTCTACCCCACACCAGCACATGAGCTTTATTCTGTACAAAGATGGCAGTGAAATAGCATCCAGTGACCGCTCTTGGGCAAATCCAGGAGCCAGTGCAGCTCACTTCCTCATCGTTTCAGTGGGCATTGGTGATGGTGGGAACTACAGCTGCCGTTACTATGACTTTGATATCTGGTCTGAGCCCAGCGACTCAGTGGAACTTGTGGTGACAGGTCAGGAATGGGGAAATTCTAGTAGAAGTGTTAACACCCTGGCACAGTAGACAGAAGGGCCATCAGTGGGAAGGAAGCAATGCTCCTTCTAAAAGACACTGAGAAAGTGCTAAGGACAGTGCGTGTCTCATGGCGAACAGTCCATTGGAGGACAGCTGTTCACATATAATTACAGGAAGAAGAGGCAGGAGAGGGGGAGGCAAGTAACTCACTTCTGAGGAGAGAAGTAAGGCAGATGGGGGTGCCCAGTCCAACAGCCAAGTTCAAGTTGCTCTATTTCTAAAATCCTTTTGTGGCTTGGCCTTGAGCATTTGGTTCGATGTCCACTTTTTCTTTAGCTGGGCTGTCAGAGATTGGTGGGCTGGATGGCCCTCAGAGGACAGGAGGAGACCTTGAAATGTCAGCTGCAGCCATTACAAATGCTAGTTTTCAAAGCCTGTTTAACGTCACAGGGAAGTGTTTATAATACAAAGTTAAGTGAAAAATATCAGATTGCCAAACTGGGAATACAGTGTAGCTATTGCTACATGGACACAAGAATATATAGAAAAAGTAAATGAAAAACACATAAAGAATAGTTACGTTTGACTTTGTAGAATTGCTTTTTCCGGGTTTTTTTTAACCGCATTTTCTATAATAAAGGAATATTTTATCTTATAATAACACTATAAAAGCTGTTTGCAGAATGCAGCAGGTGGACTTCTCTCATGCTGTGATCTCTTTAATTCCAGAATTCTACCCCAGACCCATTCTCCTGGCCCAGCCAGGTCCGGTGGTGTTTCCTGGGAAGAACGTGATCCTGCATTGCCAAGGGACTTTGACGGGCATGAGGTTTGCCCTGTTGCAGGAGGGAACCCAGGCTCCCTTACAGTTCCAAAGTGCTGCAGGGAGCTCAGCTGACTTCCTCCTCCACACTGTGGGAGCAGAGGACTCTGGGAACTACAGCTGCATCTACTATGAGACAACCATGTCGAACCGGGGCTCGCATTTCAGTATGCCTCTCATGATCTGGGTGATTGGTAAGGACAGACAAGGCAGGGGCCTGGGATGGAGACAACTGGAACAGGGGTTAGCAAGGGTAATCTCTTCTGGAAGGCCATGCTAAATCACAGAAGTGAACAACTGTGTCCAGGAAAAAGTTTAAAGTTAACTCAGGAAGTGAGAAGCTCCCATACTCACCACTATCCATCTTTGTTCTCTTTCTAGATACATTCCCCAAGCCATGGCTGTTTGCTGAGCCCAGTTCTGTGGTCTCTATGGGGCAGAATGTTACACTCTGGTGCCAGGGGCCAATCCACGGAGTAGGGTACATTTTGCACAAGGATGGAGGAGCCACTTCAAGGCAGCTCTGGGGGCCCACTAGTAATGATGGGGCATTTCCCATCACCAATATATCTGGTGCAAGCATAGGGCGTTACAGCTGTTGCTACTACCCTAACTGGACCAGCTCCATAACGATACAGCACAGCAACACCTTGGAACTCATTGTCACAGGTAAGGGAGCAGTGCTTCAATGTGGGCATGTGAGCATAGAAAGTAGGGAGTTCACTGGTTTATGAAAGATGTTTTCAGAAAGCCCAAGGAATGGCCAGCATAGTCTTCCCACTTTATTGAACAGAAGCTCCACAGATTCCCTGGAAAGTGGCCTATTCTCTCTGACTTAGGATTCATTTCTTCCAGGCTTACTCCCCAAACCCAGCTTGTTAGCCAAGCCTGGTCCCATGGTGGTTCCCGGAGAAAATATGACTCTTCAGTGTCAAGGGGAACTGCCAGACTCAACATTTGTCCTGTTGAAGGAAGGGATTCAAGCACCCTTAGAACACCAGAGGCCAAACGGGTACAGGGCAGACTTCTGGATCCCAGGGGTGAGAAGTGAAGATTCTGGAATCTATAGCTGTGTTTATTATCTGGACTCCGCACCCTTTGAAGCTTCATATCACAGTGACTTGCTGGAGATCTGGGTGACTGGTAAGATCCTGAAAACTTCAGTGAGCAATTTAGATCCTGTTGCTTTTAGCAGTTAGCAATAAGAGGTAGAGGGCTAGGTTTGGGGCTAGCTCTTTTAGCCCTATTTTTGTTTGTTACAGATAAGCCCCCTAAACCCTCTCTGTCAGCCTGGCCCAACACTGTGTTCAAGCTGGGGAAGGACATCACCCTTCAGTGTCGAGGACCCTTGCCAGGTGTGGAATTTGTCCTGGAACATGATGGAGAGGAAGCACCTCAGCAGTTCTCAGAGGATGGAGATTTTGTCATCAACAATGTAGAAGGAAAAGGCATAGGAAACTACAGCTGCAGCTACCGCCTCCAGGCCTCCCCTGATATCTGGTCAGAACCTAGTGATCCCCTGGAGCTGGTGGGAGCAGCAGGTGAGTGGATAGTCCCTCCACGAAGAGTCCTGGCATGGCACACTTGGAACCCCAGGGACAGCCCCCATGGAGACTGCCCAGATCAGGAAAGAGGAGAGTCTTTAAAGTTGGAGACCTCAAGTGTGCCATTTTTCTCCTGAGGATGGTGAGGAAGTGGGACCTTAGGCAGGGAGCAGGATGTTTTCAGTGTCCTCCCCACCCCAGGAAAGGCAGGCTGTCTGCCTTGCATATGCACCATCCCTTCCATAGGTTCCACACATGGCTCCCTTGTGACTCTACAGGAGGCCAGAGTCAGGGGATGACATGAGCTAAAGAGAAACACATTAACCATTTGCTAACCTTCGTGACCTTTGACTGTGCTCTTTTGTACACCACAGGGCCTGCTGCTCAAGAGTGCACTGTGGGTAACATTGTCAGAAGTAGCCTGATCGTCGTGGTTGTGGTTGCCTTGGGGGTGGTGCTAGCCATAGAGTGGAAGAAGTGGCCTCGACTCCGAACCAGGTAAATGCCCATCAAGCCTCCTTCCAGAAAGCAAACAACTAGTGGAAAAACAACAGTCCAAATATATCTCTAGCATCTGAACTCCACCATGCAACCTGTTTTCAGGTTGATGGTTCTGAATACTGTCTTACTAATTCCTTTTTCCTAATATAGGGGCTCAGAGACAGATGGCAGAGACCAGACCATAGTGCTTGAAGAGTGTAACCAAGAAGGAGAACCAGGGACCACCACGAACTCTCCCTCATCACCCTCCCAAGGGATCTCAGTGGGACTGTCAGTCCCAATATAATAATCTTCTTTTCCAGGGTTTTCTTCTCCTTTATTTTACCCTCAGAGACCTGGAAATCTGATTGGTTACCCTGGGTATCATCCCCATCTACTGCTCTTTGGCCTCTCATAACACGAGTTGAGTCAAGGGGATTCTGAGAGTTGCAAGCTCACCAGGGCGAGATGTTTCCTGAAGAGAGGTTCCCCACCCCTGTAACTCCTCACTGTACTGATTTACTGGTGCATGAAATTCTATTAAGATGTATTCTTCTGAATAAAGAGACTATTCACTATTTAACTGCAAACCATGGCAGTGGTCATCTTTTGTTCTGTCACCCGCTACTTGCAACTTAGCAGAAATGGCAGCTGACCTCCGTGGCTGAGTAAGAGGACATAGGGCTACTAGGCCAGAAAAATGAACTCAAAGATGGAGTGGAGAAGAAGGGATGGCTCCAAAATAGTACTTCACTATTTGGTTTGAGACATGCTTACTGAATGGAGTCTCCTTCTACTCCGTTACTGAATGAACAAATGAATGAATGAATGAATCGCAATGTTCTGCCCAAGTTGAGCCTGAAGAAGACAAACACATTGTTTTCACCATGTTACTTTTATGTTCATACCTAGTGAAATGCTTTCAAACAGTCGGGTTGGCCTTCTGTAGAACTGAAACTAGGAAACTGTGCTTGTGACCCATACTACCGATCACAGGGTATAAACTTACTCATTCTTAAACATGAACAATTTACACAAATTGAAACTTTGTCCTGTTTAAAGACAGCCTTATTTTCCCAAAGGTATTGGCCTCCAGGGAGCAAGTGAACAGGTGACCTGTGTGGTTTAGAGCAGGGGCCTCCTAGTATTCCCTCCCAGGATCCCAGATAGGAGCAGTTCCTAGCCTTTCTTTCTGGATCAGCATGCCCTTTGCTCCATAAGTGTGAATTTAGTACACACTGGATTAGGGATAGAGGCTTACCTATTTCCTTGAACCTTGTTTAAGACCTCAGAATTGTTTCTTGGGCCCTAGAGAAGGTTCTGACCCCTTCAAGTGTGACCCTAATGTTCTTGCCTCCCAGCACTATTTAATTCTAGGCAAACACTGTTCAACAGAACAACATGCGGGGGTTCAACACACAGTGAGTTATTTTTCCCTGATTACAATAAAGTTTAGAAAGCAACTCCTATATTCTTGCATTAGGAAGCTTATTTACCCAGCAAGTTAATGAAAAAAGTGCATCCCATTTTCCTTAATCCTTACAGAGAGAAACACTCTGAGTATTATAGGCTAATTTGTATTAAGCTCTTTGGAATGTAGAAGTACAAAGTCCCACTCTGATTTCCATTTGATGAGATTCTATTAGTCGTTTATACTAATTTCTTACAGCGTTTCTAAAAATTGCATTTCAAAAGTGCTTTTACATTTGAATTTGGCCAAAGCTAATTGTTGCTTTGTGCTGAACACCATTCTCTGCCCTCAAACTGTGCATCTCTAATCCTCAATTGAACTGTACATTTGGAACACTGGAAGGAGGCCTATCTTAGGGCCTTGGTTTTAGGATAAAAGTGCTTTGATCTGGTCAGATTTTGTTTTCTGATCTTTGGGTGTTTCAAAATGTATACTGTCAAGGCTAGAGATAGGGTGGTACAAGTTAGCAAGTGACCACTCGATTGCTTTAGTTGTTCACCAAGGAAAAGAGAAATGAGAAGAAAAGATCAGAGAGCCAAGGGCCGAAATTTACAGACCATCCAAGTTAGAATAGCAGAGAGAAGAAAAGACAAACATAACAGGCAAAGTTCTCTTGTGAAATCCAGATATTGAACCTGGGGTCTCCTGTGTCAAAAAGGTTCAAATGGTGATACCCATATAATCAGAGAAAATTCTGATAAACCTTTAAGCAAGAAACAGATAGTGTGCAATATTGTGACACTGGACTATTAGCTGGCTTTCTAAAAACACTCACACATACAGTTATTTCACGTAGAGAACTGAATTTCATATGTATTAGAAAGGAAAAAATAGTTGTCAATTAACTGTGAGACACTTAAAGACAAAGAGTGGCTTTGAGATTTAACTTTCATACTGTCTGCCAAATGAATTAAGTATCTATTTAGAATGCAGAAGTCGTCACAAATATCTCAATAAATTAAATATTTATTTATAATGCCAATGTAGCTTGCTGCTGACGATTCTCCACATGGTATGTTTTTACAACCTGGTTGCCATGGGAATCAGTCCCTTTACCCCTGGCTGGCCTCTAATCATCAGCCCAGCATCAGGTAATTTCTGGGAAATGGAATCTCAATTAGGGTGGAGAATTTGTCTGGGGGGACTCCAAAATAGAATGGCCAAAGACCTCTCCCAAGTTTTAAAAAACAAATGTAAACTCCCCCTGATCCTCAAGTTCACACACTTTTGGCTCCAGCATCTCAGAGACACAGAGATAGTCGAGGCACTGTGCCATCCAGTACAGAATCTCCTCTGTAGCAAAGGTGATGGGGAGACACACAGTCTTTTCTTGCACACTCAGGCACAAGGTGCTCACCATGTCATGAGATAACTTGAGAATCTCGAATTCTTCTGTTGGTCCCGTATCTGCCTGCATCTATTCCCCCCATAGTCACTGGCTCTAATTCAGACTCGAATTGCAACCCAGGTCAAATGTTCTTCTTACATAGTAGTCCTAGAAAGCTTGGAAAATGGGGATTGTTCTCCCTGAGTCCATTAGATCTCACTCAGTAGTACTATCCGAAGGTGACCAGCATTCATTTGCAAATGGATGCTGTCAACTCTAAATTATCCAGGTTCCATAGGTGGCAGACTTTAGGCCTACTCCACCCTTTGTCAGGTTCAACCAGAGCAACACTTTGCATACATTTTATATATCTACTTATTCTGCAATATTTAATGGCTACCTTCTGTATGGCAGACACTGTTTGGGGCACTGAATATGGCAATGAGAGGAACAAACCCTTCCCTCGTAGTATGGGAAACAGATCATTAACATAACTGGTAATAAACTATATGGAACATTACATGGAGAGAATTCTATGATAAAAATATAAGGCAGAGAAAGGAGATAAAGGAATGCATTTTGTGGAGGAGATTGTTGACATATTAACAGGATGGTTGAGACGATCTCACTGAGAATGTGACATTTGAGTTACGATTTCAAGAGTGTGGAGGAGAAAAGCATGCAGCTATCTAGGTAATGCAGGTTCTGTTCAGAGGTAACAACAGTAAGTGCAAAAGCCCTGAGACAGAAACACAACTGGCTGGTTTGTGGAACTGCTCTAGTAAGACTAGAGCAGAGTAAACCAGGAGGAGAGGAGAAGGAGATGCAGCCTGAGCGGTGTTGGGAACTGAACCGGGAAAGACCATGGAGATCTTTGTAAGAACTTTGTTTTGCCTGCTGAATTGAATTGGAAACTACAAGAGTCATACTTAAATGGGGTCATCCAGCCTCTTCACCTTAAAACAGACTAGGAGAGAATAGAGGAAAGACACAGAGAGGTCCGCAAGGCTACTACAACACTTCCAGCATGAGAGGCTTACTTAGGTCAGGATCGTAACAGAAGCAGCAATAAGAAATGGCTAGATCATTGCGATAATTTGAGGAAAGAGCCAACAGGAGTTGCTGACAGATTGGGTGTGGGGTGTGTTCTGTAAACATTTCTAATTGAAGAAAGAACTGATTCAAATATCGCCATAGTGTTTCCATCCCTGAGTTATTTTAATTGCATCCTCAAGAAAGAGTTGTCCAATGCCTCCCAACCCAGGTCATCACTTCTAGACAGTCTGCAAGTGAATTTGTCATTGTCCATCCAGAAACATTATAAGCAGTATGCAGTCCTATATATCTGCAAGCCCAGAGGACAAAGGATAGAGAAATGATTACTTTCTGGCATCTCAAATAAACATTTCTATTAATGCCATCTAAAATGACATGAGCCTAAGGAAAGCCAGATCCTACTGTTGGCTCATAGGAAACTTGTGGTCAACTAAACCCACAGTTTTTTTTTTTTTTTTTTTTTTTTTTTTTTTGCTTCACACAAGCTCTCGGTTATTTATTTATTTATTTATTTATTTATTTATTTTACTTGTGCAAGTGATGTGTTATTTTACAATTGAGTCTTAACTAAAATGTACTGTCACACTTACAGACACTATCACATTTATTCCTAACAACTCTTGCTATTATCTCTATTTTAAATGAGCAGGAACCAAGGCTACAAGAGGTTAAGCCAAAGGCTAACCAGGTCATAGCCAAGGGTGAAGCTAGAGCAAGATTTAGTTTTGCCTGTTTCCAGAGTCAGCTATTCCCACACTGAAACTTAGATAACACAGTACCTAGAACATAGTAGGCGTACAGCAATCATTTACTAAATTAACCACCTTCCCACCATGTTCATTTATTTATTTTATTAAGCAACACTCACTTAGTTAGTATATGTTAAGCTCTCTTCTAGTACTTTGCATTCATTAGGCATCTGAATCCTTACAATAAATCTATGAGGTAGGTAGTACTACTCTTCCCATTTCTCTCAAAGGGGAAAAGGGAGACACATAAAAATTAAGCAAGCTGACTAGGCCACAAAGCTAGCAAGTGTTAGCTACAAGATTTGGACCTAGGCAGTCTGGCTCCAGAGTCTGTATTTAAAACCACAAAGCTATACTGACTCAGGTTTCTGTGACCTTGCACTCTCAAGGGAAGGAGGTGCCTTGGCTTAATTCACTGCCTACTGCCAATGCTAAACCCACAGCTCTCCTGGGGAAAGCCAGTCCAGTCCCCTTGTTTCCCATTTCCTTTCCTTATCTACCGAAGTCTGCCCTCGAAGCTTAGTAAAAAGGAATACTTGTGCATATTCCCTGACTTATTACTGATCTTTCCCCTGCATTACCAGGGTCTATATAAGTCTGCCATGCTGTAGATCAAATTCTTCCAGCTTCTATCCCAGAGAAAGAGAGAGGGTTTCCACAGCTGAGGAGAAGGCCAACGTGAGGAAATGGTCACGTTCTGGGAAAACACCTGTAAAGGAATTGCCATGACTGGCGACTGCAGGCCTGGAAAGCAAAGATATTCCCTGAGGTCCCTCCCTGCCCCAACAAGGGGCCTTTAGCCAAAACACTCATACTATGTGCTAAATTAACTCTATGGGGTCCTGGCTTGAGCTATGTTTTTCACTGGCTGCAGCGAGGATTTGTGGAGAAATTCAAGCCATTCACATAAGTTATCAGTCTGTCAAGGGTGACTTTTGTTGTAAAGTCCCTTGTTATCCCAGAAGGCCACCTTTGGCACCATAAATGAAAGGTTCAAGAACAATCTCCTTGAACCCATAGACTAGCAGAATGTACTATAGGGGCCAGAATTAATTTTGAACCTGAGCAAAATCCTGAAAAGCATGGGATGTGGTAGCAAACTTTTCAAAATTATCTAAAATTCCCTTAATTTGCAGAATCCTTATTGAAGTCTTTGTTCCATTTTGACCTCAACACTCAGTCCTGGGTAATTTATCAACTGACACACCCAAGTTAGACTTGACTCTATTCATGCAGACACTGTAAAGCACTCGTAGACTTGAGGAAAGTTAGATTCAAAAGGGTCACTGGAGACGATTCAGTGCATCAACTTTCTAAAACATACCAAACAAGTGACTGAGCAAACTGCTTGAATGCTTCTTCATGCAGGGGGCTTACTATCTAGAAGGAGTGGATTCCCCCCTTTATTTCCCAGGTACAATGCCTGTTGTAATGATGAGGAAATTCTTTTATTGCTTTGAGAGCTGCTTTCTTCCAGTTTCCATGCCTACTGGAAATGTGTAATACCAAATCCTTAAATTTTTGCTTTTCCAAGTAAAACATCATGATTGTCTTCAAATATAGCAACCAGTATAAAAAAACCTCTGATTAATTTTGGATACAAAGTAACTATCAACTTCAATGTGGTGGGCCTTAACTTATACTTTCATTAATATATCACTGTGCTCTTCCATTAATATATCACTGTGCTCAATAGCATAACTAGCAGGCACATTACCTTCATACTAAGTGGCTCTGTGCTAAAATTGAAATTAACTGAAACCCCATATCTTTTAAGAATTACCATTAGGCTTTGCCTTCATTCTGAGTTTATGCAGAGGTGAAATAGACAACTTCATATTTGTCCTAGCTTCATTAATGTAAGAATTAGTTTTTAATGTTAAACTTCATACTATTTCTCCCCTTGACAAATTAATGTTACAGCATCAGTTTTTGCCAGGGATTTAGCTCAGGGGCACAGGACCTGCCTGGCAAGGATGAGGCTGTGAGTTCAATTCCTGGTATCTCCCCCCAAAAAGTCAGGTGTTTTTGTCCAATGGAGATTTTAATTTTTCAAGTTGTGAGGATCGGATAAAATAATACATGTGAAGGTGCTTCATAATTAAGAAAGTATGCAGTCTTAAGACTTGATGATGACAACAATAAACATTGTTATTCTGTGTTGAGCACTGTACAGGAGTGTCTCTCCCAGCTAGGTCTTAGTTATAAATTTGGTCATCTCATTTTTATCAAGTGTCTTCCAGGGTGTACTATAATTTATTAAATATGCACATTTTGTGTATGATAATTTAATGGGTAAAGCATTCAACTATCCATACCATCAGCTAGTCCCCATTTCTCCACCTTGTGTGAAAGGATATTATGTAAGTGTTTGTCAAGATCTTTGAAGACCAGGTAAATGATTTTTACAGCTTCCTCTTCTAAGCCCATCCAAAAGGAAATGAGCTTAGTCTGGCATGACTTGCTCTTAATGAACCCATGCTGATTCCTAGTGATTAGTAAATTTCTTTCTCAGGGCTCAGAAATCATCTTCTTAATAATACATTCTAGAAGTTTGCTGGCAATCGACGTCAAACTCACCAGGCTTGCATCTGTAAATTTTTTCCTGTTTTACGTGGGAGAAAAGCATTGCTTTATTTAGTCTTTTGGCACCTTTCTGCTTATCTACAAGACCTTGAAGACTACCAACAGAGGTAGCCAAGCTTGCAAAACAAAGCAGAAAGAAACAGTGCCAGATAAGTTACTTCCCTTTCTTCTTCATTTTTCTGAAGTGGAAAAATTTCTCTTTAATGTACTGCATAGACACTCATCCTGCAGTTGAGTTCATAGGGTTTATATGCCATTTTAGAGACAACCTGGAATGTCAATTGGCTGTTGACTATGCAAAAGTGTCCTTTCCTAGGTGCCCTTTACAAATCTCACCTGTGTTCTAGAGCAGTGTCTCCTGATCTTTAATGTGCATGTGGATTGTCATACTCAACAGGCCTGGGCTTCTGTATTTCTCACAAGCTCCCAGGTGAAGTCTATACTGTCAGTACACAGACCATATTTTGTGGGATGAGGTGCTAGATTGATGATTACATAACTTTGGTTACACACTACAATCCCCTAATGAGCTTTAAAAAGTAAATTCCCATGACCGACTGCTCCCTGACAGTAAGTAAATCAAAATCTCAGGGTGTGGGGACTCAAGGACTCAATATTGTTAAAGCTTCCCAGGTTATTTTCCTGCAAAAGCAAGGTTGAAAACACTCATTAAAGTTAGTTACTTTTAATCTTTAGCTACTAGTTTCTCTTCAGGAGAACTCATGTACCTGCTGAAAGTGTAGGTACCCACCTACATACCATAGGCCTATGTATAATGACATCCTGCTGGGTAGAATGTTGTTAACCAAGATTAGAAGTGTTGTGAGCCTTAAAAGGCCATATTTAAGTGTTGGTGATTTTTAGGGTTTCTTTTGGTTTCTTGCTGCTGCCTACTGCAATAGTTGAGGGACCTGAAGGTTGGCATATGTGGGAGGAAGGTTAGATTAGAAATAGTTGTGTAGCAGTAAAAACTCCACCACATCTAACAGTATAACACTATCACTTGTAGAACAATTTAGAAAGTACTATAGAAGCAGTTAGGTTGTATATTGTCTCATACCTCCACAGAGAGTTCTACGTACAGGAAAACATCTTTAGATCAGTGTGAGTAGTACATCCATAATATGGAATATGCTTTACAGTCAAGCAGACCTTATTTTTTTATTTTAAAGAGAAAAAAGGAAAAAAAATCAGATAAATCAAGAAGCAAACAAACTTAAAATGCAACAACAAAGGCAGAACGACAACACCACCACCAGCAACAAAAAAACAGCTATACAGGCTTTCAAAACAAGTTGATAGGAATTTAACAACGGTTGTGATACTGCACATTGTTATCTGCAAAATAGTTGCTCAGGTTACCAGACACAGGAATAAAACAAAACAGTAAAACAGAACAAAACATTGGATTTCAAAAACAAGACAAGAGGAAACTCCCCAGTTACCACAATGCACATTGCCATCCTCCAAGTAGATGACCAGACCACCAGCCTCAGCCCCAGGCCTGCAAAGTCAATCAAACAATACAAGCAACAAGCTATTCCTTTTGCTTCAGTTGCTATCATCTCACCTTGAGTCCTCTGAAACAGCCAGTTGCTTACCGTGGTGGGGATGGGGTGGGGGAAATGCTCTTCTGGTTTCCCAGCCTGTGCACCAGCTGGCTCATGGGAAGGCATGGTTTGTCTTCTTGCTGAATCTCTTCCCAATCCGCATGGTGGGACCTGTTTCGCAGGAAGGTGTGCTTTGTCTTCTGGCTGAGGCTCTTCCCGATCAGCATGACAGAGCCTGGTTTGTGGAAAGGCATACTTTCAGACCTTATGTTTTGATAGTAGATCACTGACTACAGAGGTTGACCAGCCTGGAAAGCTGAGAAAACTTGAGTCACAGAATAGTAAACCAAAGACTCAAGTGAAAAGCAGTCAAAAGTAGGCTCTGTCACGAAGATTCCCTGATACAAAGATGGAAGATCCACACTAGGAAAGGAGACAGCTGTAACACAGAGCAGGCATTGGAATTATATGGAACTGGTCATTTCCTGTTTGAGCAATCCTGATAGGAATGCTCTTCCTAGAAGTCAATCCAAAAAGGAAGCATACTGGTGGTGCAGGTGGGGTGTGTGAAGGGCAACAGTTTGGCTGACACTCCAGCTAGGGGCATACCAAACAAAGGACAGCCAAATGGGGCCAAGCTCCAAGAGGAGCGAAGAGCAGACTGGGTGGTGGCAGGTCTCAAAAAATTTATAGGCAAGATTCTTCCCTCAGCAGCAATTCTTGCTGGCACCAGACCTGACACTCTTTCGGGATATCATGGAAAAAGGCCACTTTGAGTCCTATTCGGTGAGTCACTATTATTACACTACTGACCATTCTAAAATATTAGAATAAATTTTCATAAAAGCCTTGCTCTTTATAAGCTGCTCACACATAAGAAGACTTCCAAAGAGAAGCCCTAGTAGGAGAATTAGTGGTTATTGAGTACTTTGCAACAAAAGCTCTGTTGAAGATTTTTCGGGGACTCACTCGCTTCCAGAGGCAAAGGAAGAGATGAAACTTCATTTACCTTCCTAGTCTTTAAAATCCAGCTGTCTCTACTCCTCACCACCTTCAAACCTCACACAGTTCCTCCAACATCATCTCATTCCATCAGCCTTGTAGTTCAGATAGAAGAATATAAAACTGCACAGTAGTGTGATCACAGATGAGAAAATGTACTCTATTTCTCAAAAAGCTAGGAGAAAGAATTTGGAATGTTTTCACCATAAAGAAATGACCAATATTGAAGGAAACCAATATGATTGACCTAATTGAAACACTGCACAGTGTTCACATACACTGTATTATACATATACATGCATTGATATGTACAGTTTTAATGTATCAGTTAAAATTTTTAAATAAAATAAAAATAAATTTGGGAAACAAACAAACTTGCATAGTATCTAAACTCCAGATGTCACTAATGATTCAAGAACCACCCTACTTAAGGACTAAATTTCAGGGACAGGGTCTTGTTGATACAAACTCCTGGAGATACTTCTTAGTCTGTGTTTTAGTTGCTTTTCTCTTATAGCTGAAACAAAATACTCAACACCCAAAATGAAGGAATGAAAAGTTTATTTAGCTCAGTTTGTGGAAGTTTCAGTCCATACTCAGCTGGTTCCAAGGCAGAGTGAAATGACAGAGGAGCAACAGTTCATGTCAGTGGAAGACAGCAAAAGCAACAAGAGCTAAAAGGGGAGGAGTGAGACGGTAAGCGTCTTTCCCTACCTTATATTGTACGCAGGCTACCTGTCCCAGGGTGTATGTAACACTTGCACCCATAATGCCAATATTGGACCAGGAATCAATCAGAAACCTAGAAGCCCACCCCCATGATTGAATGAGGCTTTGGGTGGACATCTAGACACAAACCATAACATTTCACCCTTGGTCACCCAAAGACTCATGCACATTCCATTATGAAAAAGTCATTTTAGTCCATCTCTAAAAGTTGCCAAAGTCCTAACAGTTTCAGCATTGCTGAAAAATCCACGTCCCAGGTCTCCTCTGAGATGTAAGGCAAACTCTTAGCTGTGAGCTCCTGTACAAATGAAAAGAAAGTTAAACACTTCCAACATTCAATAGCACATTTCCATTCCAAAAGTTACAAATGGGGGGATATAAAGAAATGGGAACAAAGCAAATCCAAAATCCAGCAGGGCAAACATTAAATCCTGCAGTTTCATATGTAGCATCCAAGGCAATCTGTGGCAAGTTTTGAACTGCAAAGGGATTGGATGGCTCCCCCTTCTATGGCACTGCTGGCTCCTGTTTTGGGCCCACTTTGCTCCCTCCTTGCAGGCTTCTTCAGATGATCCATATTCCTGGCTTCTCCAAATTTCTGGGCTCTCCACTTCACTTTTGGCTTCACCCTCACAGCTTCATACACTTCCTTCTCGGGAGCACACTGCCTGGCTTCTCAGTCCTTCTTCTGAAATCTAGTTGGAAGCCTTTTTAACCTCAAAACTCTTGCATTCCGCATGTACCTAAAACCAGCACCATGTGGATGATGCCAAGGTCCACTGCCAGCTAGAGCAATAGCCAGGCTTTCTTCTCTCTTGCCTGTAGGGGTCCAGTGCCTGGATCACTGAGCACTCTGAACCTGATTTTGAGGGACAAATTCTTTAAACTGCTGCCATTCTGGAACCTAGTGTAGCCACCGTTGCCACCATTCCAGAACATAGTGTGGCTGCTGCCATTCTGGAACATGGTGCTCTGCAGCTTTCTCTTTAAAGCAAAAACTTTCACTTTTGAAGTTTTGAAGCTGCAAAGGGTCGAAGCTTGCTGTTTCTTATGATGCCCTGAGGTCATCTTTCATATTCTCTTATTCCTTCTCAGCAATCAAGATCTCATCTGCTCTGTCTTTGTAGTCTACAGCTTTATTGGGGCTTCTTTTCTGACCAAATTCACATTTTAAATCATTATGCTTGGCTCTTGCTCTTGATTCTCAACATAAATCTGGCTAGAAGCCCCTAATAGTAACCATGCCACTGCCTCAATTAGACTGCTTTGAAATTACTTTTGCCAGATTAATTAGTACCCCATCTTCAGTCTCAGTCTGAGGCAAATTTTCTGTACATAAACAAAATGGGGACAAACTTTCTGCCAAGACATAGCATACACCCTCTAGAGTCCAGCAACCAATCTTCTTCCCAGAAGAAACCTCCCAAGCCTGGTCTTTACCAGTTTTCTGGTCTTCTGAACTCTGACCAGAATATCCTATACAGAACAGCCTAAAGTCTTCCAGTTTTACTTTTTCAGGTAACATCTCCAAACTCTTCCCACAAGCCATTCCCAAAGGCTCTTGAATCACATGGTCAGGTATAATCACAACAATGACTCCACTTTTCTGGTACCAAATTCTGTCTTGGTTACTTTTCTCTCATTGCTGAGACAAAATACCCAAGGCCAAAAATTAAGGAAGGAAAGGTTCATTTAGCTCACAGTTTGTGGAAATTTCAGTCCATAATCAGCTGGCTCCAAGGCAGGACGGTGTGGCAGAAGAGTGACAGTTCATGGCAGTGGAAGACAGCAAAAGTTACAACAGCAAAAAAGGAAGGAGTGAGAGAGCAAGCTTCTTTCCATCCCTTATATTGTAAACAGAAGACCCACCCCTGGGTGTGTGTAGCACTCACACCCATAATGCCAGCATTGGACCATGAGTCAATCACAAACATAGAAGCCTGCCCCCATGACTGAATGAGGCTTTGAGAGGGCATCTAGACACAAGCCATAACAGTCTGTCAGCCACTTGCCATTCTCTTCTTTTTTGGGGGGTAGCCTAGACATTTTTCTGAGCTCTCTGTTTAACTGCCTCACTCATCCCCTCCTTAGGGGCTAATACAGGGATAACTTTCTTTCTTCTTATCTGACCAAAAGCAGGACGTAGACATTTCTGAGGCATCATGGTACAAAAAATGTCAATAAAGTTCACTAAAACCTATTCTTTCCTTTTGTAAAAGAAGCAAATAATAATGGTACCCAATCTTGAGGGATCTCATGCTGATTATCCCTGATAACTGTATAAGGCCTAGCATGCATTATGTAATTAATAAATGGTAACTTATTTTCTCTTAAAAACTATAGAGAAAACAACTAATGAGGTTCAAGTGATAATAACTGCAAACAAAAGTTGAAGGCTGCAAAGTCACAACAAATTTAAAAGGAAACTATAAGAGAAAAACTATAAAAATCACAACCTGAGATAGTCACTGAAATGTGAATACAAGTAACTTTTAGCAGTCTCTGCCCTAGGCTGCACAACTTCAAAGGTTTTTCTTTATCTTTCAACTGAAACCTAGGGCACAGATTAAAGACCCTGGTCTAGGAATTGGACAAGTTTGTGACCTTGTACAAACCTATTAATTCCTCCCTGCCGCCTTAGTTTCACGTGACACAACGTGCTTAGTATGGTGTGAGTAAAAAGAAGTGACTCTTATGATCGTAGATTCACTCCTTAGAATTTCTGGACCTGTGATTCATAGTCTCCTTCCACATCGAAGGAGTTATTTCACCTTCTCTTCACACATAGTTCCTCCTATGCTTTTTGGAGAAACTTGAACTGATTGATTTCCATCTACCAGTTGAGCTCGGCTTACTTCAATCATTCCACCAAGAAAAAAAAAAAAAAGGAAGAGAAAGCACACCCCCAAATTGTAGTAGACCCTCAGGCCTTGGCAGCAGAAAAGGAGGGGCAGGATGGGGGGTATAGTTGAAAAGCCTTTTACTTGTGCCTTCTTGACCCACTTTTTCAGTATCTGCTAAATTACAAGTAAATAGGGCTGCCTTGGAAGGAAGGAAAGGTGTGCCAGCTCTACTGTTCCTTCCAGTAGTGGGGCCTGGGGAAGCCATAGGATTGACATAAGATGAGGGATATAATTCAAGGAGGGATCACAGGGAAACACAAATCATAACTCCAGTGGCGGCCACAATGATGTCAACAGGAACAGTGATTTGTAATGGACTCATAGGTAAGAAGGAAGCTTAATAATACCAGTAATAATTTGGTGGGCTTCCAGAGAAAGGGCAAAAGTTCCAGGAGGACTCATGGGTAAGAATGGATAACGATAATGCACTTAATATGCCCAAGGCCATAGAAATCCCTATTGGGTCACTGGAGGAGGGAATAATCATGATTATAGAAGCTAATAGTTACCACTTGCTCCCTCCACGTCATGTACTTGGTGATAAGTGCTTAATATGTATTATTTCACACAACCCGAAAGGAACTTGCAACTTAGGAAAATTAATTAATTTAGTCACATTCACAGAGCTAGCAAGTGAGGAAGCCAATATGAAAACCCGGGTCCAAAACCTGTGCAGTTTTTTCTCAACCATATGGTGGCAAAAGAGAGAAAGCAGTTGATCTAGTTGGTTAGGACACCTGTTTGTCTTCCAGTCCCTCAGCAACATGTGCCTGCAGGGTGCTGGCCACAATGAACTTGTTACCATGGGAGCCACCTGTTCTTCCTAGCCTCATCCAGGACCAGGGGGCTTCTGGAAAATATAATTGTCCCTCACCCCCACTAGGGTGGCAGGTTCCTCACTGAGTAGAACAGTCTGATACCCAGATAACCAGGTGTGTCATCTTTTCATAAATGTGTGAATTGAGAGACATGAGGGAAATTCCTCCTCCCTAATTACTAATGCTTGAAATTGGACCTTTGGAACATTCTGTCCTTTATTAAAATGCAAATACCTGTTTTGATTCATTTACAGCACAGTGTGAATCTTTTAGTTCATCATTTTCGAGAAAACTAGTTGTTGAGACGTTAGTCTAACGTAGTTAGCATTGCAGGCAAACCACTTTCGTAATCTCTGGGTCCCATCTCCATCTTTAACATCATTTGTTCCCACACTTCATCCTAGCATCCCCTACCATGTTCCAACTCAAACCAATGACTTTTAAATGTACAGTTCTTTAGCTGAAATAAAGTTCCACACCTCTTTTTTCCATCTAAATCTTAGTTATCAGTACAGATACCACCTGCTTCCAGCAAACCTACCCCTGCCCTGCACCATGAGAGCTATAGAGTTGACTTAGGTGACCATTCCTGGTGCAGTTAAAGCAGTTCATGTATTTGTACAGCTTTCTTATCTATCTGCATAATTATATATATATATATATGTATATGTGGATATTACACATTGTGTGTATTATAATAAGAGTTGACATGTATTATATTTCACTTATACATGAATAATTGTTTAATAATAACAATAGTAAAAATGCATGTGGTTAAAATATGCAGAGTTCACAAGATTATGAAGTATAAAGTAATAGTTTCATATCCCTCTAGCCACAGTTTTAATATGCAGGAATAACTTAACAGTTTGTTGTATGTTTTTCCAAAACCATTGGATGAATATACACAAGTATCTGCCTATGTTTTGTTTTCACACACATCAGATCATAGTGTTCTGCACCTTGCTTTTCTCATTGTGTATATTGTGATCCCTGCTCCACAGTAGCGTATATGTATTTTCTAGTCTGTTAAATAATATACAAAAATCACTGTGTCTTGATTTGCTTACATATCGAGGAGACTGTCTTTTTTTCTTTTTTTCTGTTGTTTTGACTGGTAGCTGCCCTTCTTGCTTTGTTTTGGTTTTGTTTGCTGTTAGAAACAATGTTGCAATGAACATCCTTTTACATATGCATACTGTATTGGCTTGTTTTTGTGAGTATGTCCTTAGGATAAATTGTTGGAATTAGAATTGCCTGATTAAAGGGTATGGTCTTTGAGAATCTTGGTAAATATGTCAAATTGCCCTCCAGAAATAGAGCTCTACAAGTTTTAATCCAACTGACTGCACATGAGAGTTACCATAATCTTCACTGTTTCAGGAACATTGCATTTTATACAACTTCCTCATATTCTAAATCTGGCAGGGGAAAATTACATCTTATTATTTTGATTTGTCTATAAATAATTATAAGCAAGTTTCAGCAGAATTTTTATATTCATTTCATATTTATATATTTCTTTCTATTAAAACTTGTTATCTCTTTCACTTTATGAATCGTAGCTGTTTTAGGTGTATTTTTAAAAGTAGCTCATTCTCATATATGTAACACATATTTCTCTTAGTTTGTCATTTGCCTTGACTTGCTAATTTATTATTGTCATAAAGAAATGAAAATATTACTTACTGAGAAAGATTGCCTTCACTGCCTGATTATGCAATCACCATGTCTTTGTCCAGTGCCTTGCAGTTTTTCCATTTTCAGATATTTAAATTGTTTAATCAATTCATTACTTTGGTGCAAAGGGTCAGGCAGGGACCTATATATTTTTTTCATGTGGCTATTCTGCTGTCCAATCACTTTGTATTTTTTGATGTTTATTTGTCTCTCATAGTAGATTCTGAGTTTCTCCCCGAAAAGAACCATGCCTTATTAATTTTTGTCACTCAGCATCTAGTACTGTGCCGGCCATATAACAGTGTTTGCTGAAGACATGCCGCATAGCACCAGATACTGTTTCAACTTCCTCTATTGGTGAACAAAGCCTGCTTAAAGCAAGTAATAGCCAGTATGTGCCACATACTGCTAGGTCTACTACTAACTCAGAAGGAGCCTGGTCTCATCAGCTACTCCCCAGCGCCTATAACCTTTTATCCAAGCTGGATGATTAGAAAAAGCAGGTAGACAAGAGGAGAGTTTAATATTGCAGGCCAGGATACAAAGAAACATAGCAACTCTCCAACTAGCCAAGAAGCCCCATACTCTATAATTACCAGTGGTTGAAATTTAATCTTTAGCTTGTTGAGCTGGGTATCTTTATTCTGTCACGTCACAGTGTAAATTTTTGTTGTTTGATTCAATGCAAAGCATACACACAACAACAAATGGATATAAGTCTATAAAAACAAGAGAAACACAAGAAAAAAGTAAAGGCCAACCAAAGGGCATGAGAGGGATCATTGTGAAACAGTAGAGCAAGAACGGTACGTGGTGAAGGTCATTTATAACTAATGTTCTAACAATGGTACTTTAATGTACCAAGCTGCTTAATCACAAAATATGTCATCCCACCCACCTCTCCTGAACCTCAGCAATCTAAATTCTCTTGGCTCTGGGCATATTTGCAGGGGACTATTTAGATTACAGAAGATCAGATGAGTCAGATATGGGCTAATTTCTCTGGAGTGCTTTTGAGAATTCTACCTTAAACGAACATTTGGATATTTTCTTTAAAGAAGCTAATGGATGATTTTAGTGTCCAACGCACTTTGTCAATTCTGTTGGCCGCAAACTTAGCACTCACCCAATTAAAAGTATTTAGAAGAAGAAAATGGTGAAAGTAAAAGGCCAAGATGAAGCTCAGCATACTTCTAATGTGGGGTACAAAATGCCTATTTTCAAACTTCATCTCTTCCATTTTGCCTGAAAAAGACATCCATCGTTTAAGGATTTTAAATTGGCACGACAGGTAAACTTGTAGACCTGCTCACTGCCTGTACCTGAGAGCTTTGGGGCTTGATGTCAATGAGACAGTCATTTCCCAGCTTTATTTGCATCTCTTTCTTTGGGCCTGGGTCATTCTTCACATGCCCTGGTCATTTTAGTCTTACCTTCTTCCTTCCCAAGCTGTTTTTCATTTCCTAGCTTATATGAAAAATTGACCATAAAATTCTGTACTTGAGACACTTGTTTATTGCAAATATATCCCTGGAGTTGAAGGGAATTAAATAACTAATGGACTTTGAAATTAAGGGACCACCCTTATTGAAAGTGTAAATTCAACAGAAGGTGCCATATTTGAATTAACACTCAACCATATCTTAGCATGAATTAGTGATGTAGTCTCCCATTCAGAACCTCTGAGAATAGAGTTTAATTAAAGAATAATGACTCAAAAGGCAAGAATAACAATGGAAATGTGACCTTGAACTCTTGTGGGTGGACCTCACCAATTCTAAAAAGACTTTGAAACAGGAAATAGAATATTACTAGAAAAAAATCTTTGATTTTCCTCAACTTCATCTGAAATCTACTCCCAGGGATGAGTGCTTTAGGATTTCTAAATAGCTTATTAATTTCAAGAAGAAGGAGGAGGAAGGAGAGGAGTGGGAGGAGGGGAAAGAGGAGGAAGAGGAAGAGGAGGAGAAGGTGGTGGTGATGATGTTGAAGATGAGGCTGATAGTAGTGACAAGTTACATTTACTGAGCATTTATTTGTGCCAAACACCATATGCATAGTAACTCATTTAAGCCTAACAATAATTCTAAGGAAAGCACAATTATACTCTTAACTTTACAAAGTAGGATACTGAGACTCGGCAAGATTTGTAACCTACTCGGTATCATATAACTAATAAGTGGAGTCCCCTTCCACTAGACTGGAACCAAGGATGAACCATGAAGTCCTCTGCTGACTCATTAAGCTACTTAGCAACAGGTTTGAACTGCTGCTGCATGCTATCTTCAGGCCTCTAGCTCACTTCATGATTCTGAGTCTGAGTCAGCATTTCTGTCTCTTAATCTTCTTGCCTGGCCCTACTCCTCTAGATCTTTGGAGGACACTTCTGTACCTCAGTTTGCCTTCTTTCTCCTCAGTTGACTGGTACAGATCAAGTGAGAGAAGATGAGGATTTATCTCTCCTATGTTAGATGCTTTCCTAGGTATTTTCTCATTTGCTTTTTCATATTTAGCATATTGATCTTTGAGGTCAAGGTTATCATGCCCTCTCGACAGATTGGCGAACCATGGCTAAGACAGGATAAGAATATATGTAAGACAAGTGAGTGTGTGCACATGGGTCTGTAAGACTGGGGAGTTTGAGAGGACGTATGAGACTTGAGTAATTTATACTCTCAGGAATGTTTGCATGTTAAAAAACTGGACTTCGATTTTTCCAAAGGAATGAATAACTAACTAATGTTGCAGGCCTCTGGTAAAAGGGACAGGCAAATGACACATGTTTTGAGATAAGAGGCTTTCATCCCAGAGTCCTCTTCATGTTAACCTGAACATGCACTTGTTTATTAACACCACCACCATCACCACCACCATCACCCCCTCCCCAGCATGCACAAAGATAATACTGACTACACTGACCCTGCCCTGGCCTCTTCTTCCTGTCACTGGGATTGTTCTGCAAAACATGACAGAAACACAAAGGCCAGGCTCGAGCTCTTCCCCACTCGCTCTGCCCTTTCTATAAAAGCAGAGTTCAATACACGTTACAAGGGTTAAATAAGGGCACTGTGGAGTTTGTCTGGTCCCTCACGTTGCATGAGAAGAATAAATGAGTTCTGGAAATGTCCTATTGGTTCAGTACCAATAAAGACACATACCAGCCCCCCCCCCTTTTCAATCATGGGACTGTGATGCCCTCTCCTCCGCCTCTCTAACACTGATGAGTCATTAAGTTCGTCATTTCTAATTTCAATAAATTAAAATAAAGACTTGGACTTCCTAATGCAGAAAATTATATTTATCCATTCCCTTATTGAAAAATGCATCATTGACGCCTTGCAGTCCCTGAACACTCTGGGCAGTGTAGATTAATTTTATTAAGTTGTTTTGCCTTCAGGATACCCAGCATCCACTCTCAGCTTTATTAGTTGAGAACCCATCAGGCACATATGTTAATTTTATACACAATCTGAAATTTTCAGCTGCAAATCACCTCTCCCTTTGTCTTTAATGAAGCCACACTGACGCTGCAAAATGTTTTTTGGCCCATCAAATCTCTGGATTCTCTCCAAACACCCTTACCAGTATCACTTTCAATATGACCTGACTCCATTAAAAATTGTATCCTTTCACATATTAAAGTCCTGTCTGATGTTGAACATAAGATTTAGGATATGTAGCAAGAGTTGAATAATTAAAACTTGGATGTTTATGAGTTTTAATATTAAAGCAACATTTTTCTTTATTCATCTTAAATAGAAGCTTCAAATACAGGCTTCTCAAGTCAATGTTCTGTGAATATAATGAGCTTATGAAGTTATCCAAGAATTTTGTACAGCCTTCATTGTATGGGGATTCAGGTGTTTAACATCAGCAAACTTTAAAGGGACTGCAGGTTATTTTTTGTAGACTACAAGAATCACTCCCTTAGAGTCCAAGACATTCCTTTTGGGTAGATAAATTTTGCTCACAAATTCACAGTTTGCTTAAAGCACTTCCTGAAATATTGCTTCGGTACCAGAGATGTTTCTCTAGTTGACAGAGAGAGAGAGAGAGAGAGACAATGTGACTAGCGCTGGGCTATTCCTACAGAAAATAATGAAAAGTGGACTAGGCTCCTATATATGGTTTCCCTTTGAACTACAAATCCCCATAAATGGTAGAAAATAGATCTCTGAAATTAATAAATCTACAACAGAGATTTAAAATGAGAAGTAATTTGCATGCCATAAAATTTAAAGAATCCTTTTGGGTTACAATCCTCTTGAGAATAAGATTAGTGGAGAAAAGCACAGCCCAAAACATAATAGTAAATGATGATAGAATAAGGTGGGTCTGACTCCAGATGATGATGAAGCTGAAGCTCAGAGACAGCAAGTTGGTGGTTAGGAGGTGTAGATGGTATGTGGAAGCAATGGGGAAAAAGCGTCATTTGTCACATTACCTATTTTGAACAATTTAATGAGTTTCTCTCTCTCTCTCTCTCTGCCTCTGTCTCTGTCTCTGTGTGTGTGTGTGTGTGTGTGTGTGTGACTGGAGATTGAACCCAAGGCCTTTACACTGATCTACATCACCAGCCCTTTTTATTTATTTATTTATTTTATTTGAGACAGGGTCTTGCTAAGTGACTAATTTGCCCAATCTTCATTCAAACTTGAAATCTTCCTGCCTCAGCTTTCCAAAATGCTGGGATTACAGGCATGTGCCACAGTGCCTGATAAGTTTAATGGTTTTATACTTTATTTTTCCTCTCCCTATGTCATAGTGTGGGTAACATAAGTCTGTTCTCATGCTTCAACAATTCTTATGAATCTTTGAGTTGGAAAAGTAAGTTAGGGACCCAATGGTGGGTTACACCCTAGAGAAACCAGAAGGGTCAGAGTCCAGACGATGAATTCCTTGCGCACACCACTCAGCAGCACACTTTGTCTTTTCTCAAACTCTTAAGGAGTGTGCATACCGTGAAAAAAATTAAAATGTCATCTTCAGGCGAACAGAGGTTTTCACAGACCAAAATGATCATTCCCTAAATCTGCAAATACTGTGGGGGAAAACAACACCACACAATGGGCTCACCAAACTCAAGAATCAGGAAACGAAGTAAACAAGAGGTAAAGAGTAAAGCAAATTGAAGAGGAAATTGATAAAGAATCAATAATAGTAAAAAAATTTCTCAAACACAAAAGTCTTCATATAAAAATCACATATTTGGCCTGGGGATCTAGCTCATTGGTACAAGGCATGCCTAGTGTGCCTGAGGCTCTGGGTTCCAGGTCCAGCATTGATAAAATGTGCGCACACACACACACACACACACACACTCGGACACACACGTGCTAATCACTAGGAAAGATAATTTCATAAAATAATTTGCAGTGATACCAACACAAAGCAATGATATATGTCTGAGGTGACAAATACTCCAATTACCCTGATTGATCATTACACATTATATTTCCATATTCAAATATCACTGTGCCCAATAAATATGTATGATTACTTTGTGTCAGAAATGTATTTTTAGAATATCCATCCCTGAGCTATATCATGGTAAGATTTTATAAAACTAAATTAATAACATTTTCCAAAGCAACAGGCAGGAATGAGAATGAAGATAGCAGATTTCTCATTAGCAATATCCAATGTTAGGAAATAGTAATGGATTAGCATTAAATTTATGAGAAAAAATAATTTGCAAGCAAAAATATTATACTGAGAAAGAATCAAATTTAAGCGGAAGGGGCAAAGGCTGTTGAAAAATGAAGATATTTTTCAGACAGGCAAAGACAGTAATTTAACCAGCTCTAATTTATCTTTGAATGAATTATTGGAGGAACATACTCTAACAAAATAAAAAATGAAGCCAAGGGGCTGATTTGGAGTAAAAGAAACAATGGTATGTAAAGAATTCAGTAAAAGCTATAGCTACATCTAAATAATTATTATTATAAAAATAAGTATTAGAACAATATGGAACTAAATCCCACATGATCTCAGTATGAGAAATTATGGGATTTAGGAGAAAAGAGTAAAGGAAGGCAAAATATTTGTAACTGTCTTTTTTCAGGATGAGGATATAAATAATTATAAATTCTAGAAATGTATAGAGAATAAATGTTAGAATAAATTTCAAGAAATCAAGGATAACTACTGGAGTATGAGATTTACTAAAGAACACAAAAAGAATGTAAATTACTAGGAAGGAAAAAAACCAAGACTTGTCACAATAGAAAAAGCACAATATTATGGCAAAAATATCAT
>RJWM01001206.1:60712-165352 GCA_004363535.1 Dasyprocta punctata
AAAAAAAAAAAAAAAAAAAAAAAAAAAAAAAAAAAAAAAAAAAAAAAAAAAAAAAAAAAAAAAAAAAAAAAAAAAAAAAAAAAAAAAAAAAAAAAAAACCAAAGCAGATAATCTCAGATTGGACAAATAAACAAGATTTAGCTACATCATGCTTAATAGAGACACTCTTTAAACAAAAACATTGAAATAAATTAATTGAGAAAAATGTATGAAGAAAATAGGAACAAAATAATGTTGGTGTAGCAATATTAATATCAGAAAAAATAGAACAATGGCAAAATTAAAAGGGACAAGTGGGATATTTCATATCAAGATAATCCATTAAAAGACTATACCAATCATCAGGCTATTTATAAAAACACAATGCGAAATAAATATGGATAGGAAAATAAGAAGTAGACAATCCACAGGCATTGGGAGGAAACATTTTCATCTCTTTCTCTCAGAAAATCAGCAACAGATCAAATAGAAAATAGAAATAGAAATGAAGAGAATTCCTAAAACACATTCAATGACTATGCTAAAATAGGTAGATATATGAATGTATCCAGCAAATAGAAGTATAGGATATGCCCATAGTTTGACTATAATTGTGAATAAGCTTATGAAGACAGTCTAGTTAAATTCAGATGACTAGAAAACATTAAGGTTACATACCCTCAACACACATCAATACAATTAGGAATTAGCAATAATAGTTAACCAAAGTTCTAACGATTTTTACATAATTTTAAAAGTTCCTTTTCAATGAACTTTTGAAGTTTGACTCAGAAATCAGATTTAAAAAACACCAAAACTAAAATTGAAAACTTTTCAGAAATGAACAAGTGTGGAAGAACTATATCGCAAAAACCTGTACAGAATGGGTAAAATGCCACTGAAAAAATATAATCTAAATAAATTTATTAGAAACTCAAGATGTTAGGGAAAGAACAAGGTTAACTCAAGAAAAAGTAAAAGTGAATGCTGCTATAAAAGCATAAATTAAAGGAATTTTAACAAGCATAAAATGAAGTCGTCAAAAGGGCAACATTGATTCATGAAAGCTAGAAAAACTTATTTAGAAAAGCTATTAAAATAGGTAACTTCTGTGGAAGTCTAAACAAGAAAATAAGATAGAAGGTATAAACAGTGTTTGGTAGAATGACTAAAATAACTACATATATGGAAAATATTTAATGTTGTATAAAACTGACCACTATTTTATGACAATAACGTTTTGAAAAATCAGTAATGAATTCTTTTCCAGGAAAAGATTAATTGCTAAAGTTGACTCAAGAGTAGTAGAAATACCTGAAGTAACCAATAATTAGGAAAATAGGCATAGATAAATCCCATACTAAAAGGCAGAGGTCCCAAAAGTTTAGGTAGATTAGTTGTATCAAATCTTCAGAGAACAAATATCATTCTAGTGCTCTATGAAATATTTGGAAGCATAGAGAAAAAAGAAATAGTCTCAAAGCATTTTGCAAATGTAGTAAGATTTTTTGTGTGAAAGTTGGACAAACATAGCAGAAAAAAGAAAACTATTGGGTCAATCTTGCTTATAAAGATTGATCCAGAATACTAAATATAATATCAACAATTTAAATCCAGCAATGCATTAAAAGAAAACTATATCATGAGTCATGAGCATCAAGACTTTTCTCATGAAATAAATATGGCTTAATATTAAGGGGCTTATTAATGTAATTCAGTACATTAACAAATCCAAAGATAAAATTATATAATTACTTCAATAAATGTCCCAAATTATTTCATGAAACTTGATATTTTCAACATGTCACACATCATTTGAACAGCTCTGATCTTAGTGTTAAAGGAACACTACTGTTTTCATTAAGTAGATTGAGATTATAGTTGAAACACGCATTTTTCAAGTCATGTACTTCTTTGTTGATTGTCCCTCTCATTTCTAGTTAACTAATCTTTCGAATTTTTCCCCCTTTTCATTTCTCTTCCCCTAATGTTTGGTTTGTTTTTACTGCTTTGAAATTTAATTTCTATAACAGTTTATCTGATGTCACCACTAAATTTTTATTAGCATTTCTTCTGCGGGTCCTCTGAGACCTTATAAAAAATTCTTACATTCTTACCTGGTTACATTACTAAAACTTTCTTCATTTACACTCTTAAAACACTCTTAAAACTTTAAAACTTTTGATCGAATGAACACTACACACATATAACAAAAAAATGCATGCTGTTATGTGAAAAAATGTCACTTCTTAAAAATACTTTCTATCTGTGTCAATACAATAATGATCATTAAAATTTTTAGAAATTTATTGATTGGAGTGACCCTCATGGAACTTTAGGCTCAGCAAAATCTTCAGGAATACATTTGAGGATTTTATATCAACCTAGTTAACATCCCTACTAGTAAAGAAAATTATAGATAAAGTCAAAAGGGAATGAAATATCACTAATTTGTGAAAGGTCTCTATCATAAACATAGAGCGAATATCACAGGGCCATGATGGAAGAGCAGTCCTGTGAAAGTTAGAAAATGTGGAATTATCTTTGTTGCAATTTAATGTTGTACTGCAGGTCTAGGCAATTCAATCTTACAAAGAAAAATAAGATATAAATACAAATATCAAGAAGGGACAGAAATATTACTATTTGCCTTATAAAGCTCAAATAAAACCATGAAAACTTGCTATTTCTAAATGAGAATAAGCCTTTGTTCCTTTTTAACTCCTCAGTTTAAACAGTGTCTGGCACATTGTGGGAATTCAATTAATAGCTGTTTAATGAATAAAATAAAGCAACTGATTAGAAAATTTAACAGGAAAAAGTTGTCATTCACCATAGGGGAAAATAATGGAATACTTAGGAAGAAATATATTAAAACATATACAAACATCAATAATCCATGTGACTGTTAATCCAGGTATGTCACCTTCTTTGAATTAAAAAAAAAAACACCTAACAGATTAGTAAGAGCATGCTCCTGGGTGTGTCTGGCTGGGTCATGGATGTGTGCCCTTAGGTACCATATATGGCCACTTATTTGCTCCCCTCTGGAACTGTCCCCCTGCTCTGTTTCCTGGCTGCCATGCACTGAACAGCTTTGCTCCACTACACCCTTCTGCCTTAGTGCTTCTTCTGCCTTGGAGCCAGTCAAATACGGACTGAATCTCCTGAAACCAAAAGCTAAAATAAATATCTCCTCTAAATTGAGAGTGTTGGCTATTGTATCTCAATGACAGGGATGCTAACTAATATAAATCCTAATAAGATGTATTCAAAGACCCGTCTAAAAAAAAATTCTCGCATCAAGTGTGGTGATGTGCAGCTGGAATTCCAGATACTTGAGAGGCCAAGGGAAGAGGATTGATTAAACCCAAGAATTTCAGACCACCCTGGGCAATATAGTGAGACCTCTCAAAGAAATTGAAAAAGAAAGAAAGAAAGAAAGAAAGAAAGAAAGAAAGAAAGAAAGAAAGAAAGAAAGAAAAAAGAAAGACAGACAGAGGGAGGGAATTGGAAATTTTACTAAAGGGCTTAACATATGAATAAATAAATAAATAAATGAGATTAATCAGTGTTGCAAAAATGTCATTTCTGTCCAAATTATTCTGTAAATTAAACATAATTGCAACCAAAATGCTACTAGGAATGTTTACAGAATTTGAAACTGATTCTAAAATTCACTGAGAAAAGAAACTGCCAGATAAAAAAGCCACGATGGTTTTGGAAAAGAAAACCAAAAAGGGAAGATTTATTCTACCGAATATCAAAATACATTAAGAAGATAGTTATTCAAATACTGTAGTACTGATACAAGAATAGACAATGAACAAATGCTGGTGAGACGGCAGGAAAGAGGAATGCTTCGACATTGTTGGTGGGCTTTTAAACGAATATAAGTATGGAAATCAGTATGGAGATTCTTCAGTGAAACAAAACTAGAAATACCATTTGATCCAGCTATTTCTCTTCTAGGTATCTTCCTGAAACAATAAAAGACATTATATTACAGTGATACTTGAATACCTATGCTTATAGCTGCACAACTCATAATAGCTAAACCTTGGAATCAGCAGTCCATCAACCCATAAATGGAGAAAGAAAATGTGGTATTTAAATACAGTGAAGTACCACTTGGCCATAAAGAAGGATAAATTCAAGTCATTTGTAGGAAAATGGGTGCACGTTGAGACCATAATGGTTAGTGAAATAAATCAGACACAGAAGCTTAAATTTCACATGGTTGTTCTTATTTGAGAAACCCCAAATAAAAACAATGTAAAGAGCAAAATAAAAGATAGATAATAGGAAAGAGAGAGATAGTTTTTTTGCAAGTGGGAATGGGATCTAGAGATGGGGGAGGAAAGGGGAAGAAGTAGAAAGGATTAAGATGTGATATGTTCTTGTACCATGATGAATGTATTCATTATGCATTGCAAACATATATCAATATAAAAAAGAAGTCAAAACGATCAATACAACTGAACCTAAGGTATTAAACCAGTCCCATGTAAATAAAAAAATTCATTATATAATTAATAAAGAAGCATCTCAAATCAGTGGGGAGAAGATGAAGTCTTAAGTAAATGTTTGGACACTTGGCAATAGGAAAAACCCATGTGCATATATATGGTGTGTGTATATGTGTAATACATGTATTAAACATATATATGAGCCGGGCTTGGTGGCACATGCCTTTAATCCTAGCACTCTGGAGGCTGAGGTAGGAGGAGCGTTGTGAGTTCGAGGCCGGCTTGGGCTACAATGCAAGCACAAGGCCGACCTGAGCTACATAGTGCGCCCCTGCCTCAAAAAACTAGGGCCGGGAATTTGGCTCAGTGGCTTAAGCGCCTGTCTGGCAGGTGCAAGGTTGTGAGTTTGATCCCCGGTGCCACAAAAAAAAAAAATATATATATATATATATATATATATATATATAACGTACATTTATGTATACACACATACAGAGACATAAAGACAGAGACAGGCAAAGGTAGAGATAGGCAAAGAAAGAGAAATCAGACTTCACAACATAAACAAAATGAATTCTGAGTGAATTGAAGAGCTCTGTAAAAAAGCTAAACTATTATTTTTAGAAGAATATATACTAAAAATAACCTAAGGGAAAAGACATTTTATGCAAGACCTAAACCTCAGGAATAATAAGGAAAAAAATTGAATAACATTAACTAAATTAAAACTTTTTAACTTCTGTACAATAATTTCCTCAAGGATCAGAAATGAGATTGTGTTACACAATAACACAATTACAATTTAGGTATGCTTTTACAGTTATCGGCATATGCATTTATATGGAAATGAAAAAGATAATTTTCAGTGTCGGTACCAAACAATCTATTAGAGTCAGTGGATAAGGGATATTTACCAACCAAATAGAAAGGAGAATGGACGACACACAGGAGAAAAAGTTTAGCATTATGAGTAACCAGAGATAACTTTTTCACCCATAAGACTGGCAAGTGAAAAAGTCTGACCACATCAAGTTTTGATAAAGTTGCAGTAAAACTGTCAAGGGGTGTGTATTCTAGCATTAGAAATTTAAGGAACAATTCTACTAAAACTGAAAGTTCAAAGCTTAGCCAGTCCAAATCAAAGGATGTACTTTCAAAAAAACAAAAACAAAAACAAAAACACTTGCACAGGCACACAAGGGATCCCAAAGTTTTCTTTACAGAGTTGTAACTATGATCATTTGTAAACAATTTAAATGTCTATCAGTGTAAAAATACCTAAACAAATACTAGTGTGCACATACTATGCAGTAGATTAAAGGAATTAGATGGATTTATATGAACTGCCATGAAGATATCCCCAAGACATGCTGTTGAATTTAAAAAGTCACCTTGCAGGTAAATGCACAAGGTTTGGATTCATTTGTTTTAAAAAATAACTCTTACAGAACCATACAAATTTCATGCCTTTTAATACATAGCAGTCATCTGTAAAATTACCCTACAAATATAATTTATATCTCGAAAAATATGCGAAATAGGAAGTGGAAGGGAGATCTGGTTATTGTTTGGCATTTTATAATGAAAAAAGCATCCACATATTACTTGTAAAATTTTTAAAATAAATTTAGAGAAGAACAAAAAATTAAAAACTACAAGAAAGGCAAACAGAGACATAACCATAACTCCCACAATTTATAAGTGAAAAATTACGTGACTGTAAATTGCATTATTTTAATTAGTGGCAGGACTGGAATTGGAGTCCACACTCCAGGTCTTTCAGGCCAGAGAGCACTATATAGGTAGTCATCTCCATTATTACCTAGAGTCCTACTCGTTCCATTCAACAATAGAAGTCATTTTGTAATGTTTTCAGGATTGTCATTTGGGAATTATTAGACCAGTACCTTCTTTGTAAGTGCTATATAGGACAAACAGAACCTTTTGCCTCCTGCGGAATGGAACACAACAAAACATCATTTTCTCCAAACACCTATTAACCTTAAAACAAATTACCTTGATAATCACAATACTGGATATTTTCTCTGTGACGTGCATGGGGAAAACAATTCACAATAGACCTCACCCAAAGTCTCGTGGTACTGAATGATTACTTTTATTAAATATGTTTCTGTTAGGGTTTAGTGCTTTATTAATCTCCAATGTTCTCTGTACAATTCTGAAAACATTTTCATTTATACTTTCTGAAAACTTCTTCAGCTCCTAAAACTTGATCTTTAATAATTGAAATAGTCGATAAAGGATACAGGATATTTTCCTTGGGTCGACATTTGGGCCTCTAGGACATGAACCCAGACAATCATTGCAAGAATTCTTTTCTCTACTGGCCCACAATAATTCTTATTTCTAGTCCCACTTGGCTGGGACACTGTGTTCCCTGGTTGCATCTTGTCAATTCTTATCCCTAAGACATTGTTCATTGCTGTATCTCTCTCCATCTTGGACTACTATACCTCATCCGTCTACCTACTTTCTTTAAATAAGAAGTACAATGTAGTGGTTAATAAACAAAAATGCACTGGTTTTGGATCAAGACTGAGGTTCAAATTTGTCTTGCATTTTCTGTGTAATCTTAGTCAATTTATTCAACCAATTTCAGATTTTCATCTTTAAAATATCAATAATACCTACTTCATCTTACTTTGTATATATTTGACTCTTTCATAACAGTGTCTGGGACATACTGAAAAACATTACCTGTCTTTCATCAGTCATTCCACAACCCCTTCATCCTCAAATATGCCTAAGAGGTCACCTGCACGTGTGACTGACATCTGGGTTTGACTAGCCCCAGAGGTCATGCATGAGGATAGATCAACTGACTGGTCTGAATCACCAACCACAGTCAAATCAATTTGTCATTCAATGCATCATGATACTATCTTTTTTGTCTTCTTGTCCTAAAGGTAATGCAAGCCAATATTCAGTTCTGAGCTCCAGTCTACACAGTCTACGTAGACTGTAAGTGTTCAGTGACAAAGGACTGTGCAATGGAATTAAGGTAAAAGCATTTCTGACACAAGTATCACAGACAGAGCTGTGCCAGGGGTGGAACTTGTTAGGGAAAACAAAGAGCCCCCTCTACATTAACATATTTTCCCAGGGTTCAAATTTACAGTTGCTTGAAATTTTTCCATTGTAATATTAATTCTACAAGACCTAGAATTTAAACATTTTTGTATGAGATTTTAAAAAATAGATTGATTATGAGCAGGAAAATTGAAAAGAGGGACTTACGTCTCCAAATTGAATGGTTGGTGTTTTTAAAAATGCAAATACTTTACAAAGGGTACAACATTAGGCTGTTTTCACCCATTCACACCACAGTCTAAATTTCTCTACCAGTTTTGTGCCAAGGAAAATAACCAGAGAAAATAAGCTTTCAAAGAAGGATGTTAGAGACACACACACAAAAAAAAGTCACTGCAGTGCACTTAAGTGCACACTCCTAGGGAAAAGGACACAGGAAGAGAGTTGCATAGCAGACAGCATTTAAAAATCATGTTCCAATGTAGGTACATTTATTTACAAAGCAAGTTAATAGAAGATGCATTCCACTTGCTTCTTTATGCACAAATATGCTTGTATGAAACAATTTCCGTTAAAGGGGATCACATTAGTTAGACGTGGGCTAATTTCCTAGAATATTTTTCAGAATTTCAATGGGAAAGATCATTTGAGCATCATTATCTTTTTCTTAAAAGACTCCAGTTGATGACTCATATGATGAACATACCTTCCTGCCTCCCACCAAAACAACAAAAGCGTTTTGTTTTGTTTTGTCTTTATTTTGCCTTTGTTTTTCTGTACTAAGGATTGCAGAGCCTCCTATAGGCTAGGCAAATGCTCTACCACTGAGCTACATTCCAGGACCTTTTTAGTTTTTATTTTGAGACAGGGTCTCACTAAGTTGCCCAGCTTGACCTTGAACTTTCAATCATCCTGCCTCAACCTCTTGAACGACTAGAATTGTAGGCATGGGTCACCATACCTATGACAATCCTATTTTTTAAATAAAATAATAACTTTGAGCATTTGCTACTCACTCATAGGAATCAGGAAAAGGAAGAGGGAGGCCATATAACTGGGAGGCAAGAAATTTGATTCCTACAAAAATAAACCCTACAACTGGTCCCATTCCCATTCTGGTCAAAGTTTCCATGCTGCAAATCAGTCTGTAGCTCTGTCGCTGCTCTTATTATACTAGCTTGTCATTATATACTGCAATTTCTTCATCCCCCAGGAGACTACAGACTCTAACAAAGCAGAGACTACAACTTTATCATCAGTGTATTTTCAAGTCTTTGCCTGTTGTTGGCAGCTGAGATACTCAGTGAGGCTCAACAATTAAACAAATGAATGAACAAATGGGTGAATGCAAGCACGAAGTAATGAGTAAGAATCAACAAATCAGAGTGCAGAGAACTCCTGGTGCAAGTCATCCAAGGTCTATCATGGGAACAATATGACACTGAGATGAACCACACAATCAATGTGAATATTATGTACTGTAAACATACACTAATAAAAAATAAAAATTAAAGATTTAAAAAAGCAAGATCGAAAAGGAGCTACTTATCATTACCTTGAGTGGAAACATATTTGAGGCTCCAAACTAAAGTCCAAAGAAAGTCTTGTAGCAAAGCCCCTAGAGTTGTCACTGTCGAGTCAGTCTTCAAAGATCCCTCGCCACTCACCAGCAGCCTTCAGTAACCACCAATAACCCCCGCTCCTGGGAACATGCTTTCCCCAACCCCCATGCTCTGCTGACCGAGGAGAAGAACCCGATTCAGAACCAGAAGACTGAAATTCAAATCCTGATTGTGCCACTTACAAATTGTAGTCTCTTAGGGCGGTCACTGGAGTCTTGTGAGGCTAGTCCTCTGCGGATGACAATGAGTAAAAGTCTTCTCTGCTAGGTTATTGTGCAGATGCAGTGGGTCAGTGTAAGTGAAAGCAGACAGCAGGAATTTAGAAAAACACAATCTCTTTCCTATTCTTGTCCTTCATTGTTACTGTTGGCCCAGATTAGGGATCCCTTAGGGCCTCTGAGATTCCAGGAGCAGACAAACAGACATTTCATCAAATCTGACATCTCAGATGTCAGCAAAGGCCTTGAGAGCGTGTGTAGAAGGAGGAGGGTGGCAGATAGGAGCAAGCAGTGCAACTATATAAAAGTGAAAATAACTGGAGAAAGAAAATAACAGGCAACTTTATAGTACTTCATTTACAAGAAGGTGGGGGGAACTTGGCAAAGCAGAAGCTGAAGTTTAGGAGTGACCAGAGGAAGCTGTAAAAGTCCTCAGAGTAAGAAGAGCATGACCCTTGGTTTTCATTTGTACTCCTAACCCCTGATGGGTGCCTGAAATAGGACCTTAGGAGCACCTAAAAGGAGTGAGCAGAAAGGTCTCAACCACACTGGTTCCTGCTGCACCTCCCTCAGCCACAAATGCCGCCATCCAATGATTCCCTCAGTCCCACAGTGGGTTTGCATGGTTGGTTATGAGGGTTCGCAGAGGAGAGGGCATATTTTTGAGGAGAAAGGAAAGTTCTAAACATGCTGGGTTCATTCCACATCCATACCCACCATGGCCCTGAGCAAGCTTGCAGAAATAAATGTCAAGAGGTGCCATGCCTCCTTTCAGTACTGTCTCCCTTCATAGAAGATTGAAGAGAGAGATTCTTAGCCTTCAAGGGACTGGCAGAGCATCTCAGATCACTGAGTGACTCTAGATTTACCCCATAGAACTTCAACCCCCTTTGCATTCCATAATGTCCCTGGAAGATAAAATCTTACGCATCTTCCCTTAGGAAGCTCATCTTCCTTCTCAATACTTCCTCTTCTGAGGCTTCCTTTAGGTCTAAGAGAGTCAGCTGGTTGCCATGGGAACCTGCCCCTCATTTGCCTCTAATCACCTGTTCTAAAAGAATAAAGCTTCAATTCCTATTTCTATTAGATGAGATTACATCAATCAGTTATACTAATTTCTTACACTGTTTGGGAGAATTTCAACTGGAAATAGCCTTTTTGTTTTGTTAAAAGAAACCAGTTGGTAATCTAGGGATTGCATACCACCACCACCCCTGCTTGCCCCTGTGAAAATCTGTTTTTAATACACTGGGAGTCAGTCACATGGTGATTATAAAATTTCAGACCTCTAAAGTGGCTTTAATCCATTAGATATCAGAGTTGAAACTTCTATATTGTCAAACTCGCAGTAGCTTTTAAAACCAGAAACCAGAAAAATAAACATCTTCAAATAGTATTAGAGAAGAACTGTTAGCACACAGAGTTGGCAGAGAGTCCTCCCAATGTGGAGCTGGCCTTGGAGCCTTGCGTATCACGTCACACAACATGGTATAAGCACAAAAATATATTTCCCTGATGTCCTGGATTTGGTCTGAACAGAAGATGGAAATCTCACGGCCTTTCTTCCTTCCCACCCCTTTCTGCGCTTTTCTCCCATTACTGGGAACTGATGTCCTTATGACAGCAGAACTATGAAGACAAGGCTGTGGCCAGAGATTTGGACTGAGCTGCAGATCACAGCTTCCTCTCCCCGCCATGGCTCTCAACTCTCCAAGCCAACTCACCTTGGCTGCATGATGGCATACTCACAGTATTTCTCCCTGCTTCTGTCCCCATCGATCCCTTCTCTCTTCACCCCCATTACAGGCCTGCATAGTGCAAAGCATTCCAGCTGCTGCCCAGTAAGCTCCAAAGCCATTCTGCTGCTGCAGACCTTGCCATCCTGAGCTTCCCCATACAGGGCACTGTGCCCTGCACAAAACCTCTTCTTGAAACTTAATACATACAGACAATAAGGCAGGCAAATTTGCATTTTCAATTTGGGGAGAAATTGGGTTAAGGGAACTTCAATGCCTGAATCATGGACAAGGAACAGGAATAGAGTCAAGACTGGGGTCTTCCAGGAGATGCCAGAATCAATGGCCCAAAGACACTGGTCTCTGGAGACGAGGAGAAGAAAACAGGGAGGCCAGGGCCACGAGACAGGGCTCTACAGGCAGGGTGAAGCTTGCATTAACCTAGCTTTTGCTTGTGACGTGTTTGTGATTCAGTGTGCAGTACAGTGCTGAAAAATGGTGCCCCTCCCCATCTTTTAAGGACATAAGAAAAAGGAGGCAGACCCATGAGAGCTCTGGAACACTTGTAAGAAAGAACTTAGAGCTACCTGCAGTGCAGTGGAATTTTATTAGTGAGCATTACCTCTTTTGCTTTCAGAAAATAACAAATGGCCTTAATAGCTTAAGGCATTGTTACCAACAGAATATATACTGCAACTTCCTTACAACATTTTTCACTATAGAACAAAACAAGGCAGGTCCATCAAGGACCCCATTAAAGGAGTTTTAGTTACTGAAGTATCAAAAGCATCTTGCCATTAGATGTTCCCAGGGCAAGAAACCTGAGGAAAATATTATTGCAATGCTGTGGGTAATAAAAGCATCCAAAAAATGAGGGACTTTTTTTCCTTTGCAGCAATGACTCCATCATCTGCCAGCATGACATACACTGACTCAGACCCCTCATGAACAATAGCAACAGATCTAAAAAATAAAGATGGACATAGCTTGAATCAAGGGCAGTCTCCTGTCACATTAAACCCAAGGAAAGGCATATGAAGTTGATAAGCCCTCAAAGAAAACATCAGTTATCTATATGTTTATTTGTGTCTTAACCACTTTTACAAATACTTGAGGTAGCTTCACAAATAACCGAGGTTAATTCTAGATATAACTAGACTAAAATCTGCTAACAAAGAATAAAAAACAGTGCAAAAAGAAGATGAGGACAAATAAAATACACTGATTTTCCTTCATCCCACCATACTTCCACAATGCTAAAACAATTAAGACAGCAATTTAGAATTGAGTTTCCTAGCAACCAAGGTGAAAGTCAAAATGTGACGTTTACTGCACCTTGTGATAATAACATTCATGCTGGTGTTCATACAGATTTCTGAAAGATGTGACCCATTTGCTCCATAATTGAATTAAAAGGGTCACAAGAAAGTAAAATTGAACTGAGCTAGGGAGGATGAGGATTTAGAAATATTTTCAGGGCCAGATAAAAAAAGATTCAGTGCACTTTTGTGGAGCCATCAGATCAGTAGATCTTTCTGGGTAGCCCCTGGACAGCTAAGCATTTTATATGCATGAGTGCCACTAGTTCCTTGAGCTTCTTAGTTCTCCAAATCAGCAGTATTCAAGGGGGAAGACCTGTCTGAGATCTGTTTCTTACATGTTCTTGGCTCTCCCTTAACGTTGGTGGCTGACACACCTCCTAATTTTCTGCTAAAGCCTCTCAACATGGATCAAGTTGTAATGTACTTGTGCCATCAATGCTACCTGGGAATTCTCCAGATTTCTCATCTGGGTTTGGAATGAGTGTTCAATCCTTCCCTTTAGAAGTGGCTGCTTCCCCAATTTTGAGCAAGCTCTGGTATTCCCTTTGGCTTCCCCATCACCTCTGATACTTCTCTAGTAGGCTCAAAACTCAAAGTATGGAAGGGGGTGTCTTTCTTTTGTCATTGTCTGGCAGAAGAAATCAAACACGTTCATGAAGAGAAACAAACTTTTTTTCTGGTCCTGATCTTGGAAGAGGATTTGTCATGAGTTTTTATATAAAAAGAAGCATTGAACAATAGAATAGATGAAGTTCTGGAACAGGAACAAAATATGGGACGCAAGTTACTAACTCTACAAAAAAAGTCAGTTCACAACTCTGCATCTGTGTCCATAAATCAAAATGTCATGAAGCTTGTGATATTGTTGCTGACACTCCAAGACCATGAAAATTTAGTCTGAGGCCAGGCATTCCCTGAACTCCCATTAAAATGAGTCTACCCCTAGTTTACAGAATGAGAACTTCCCAATTTGCCATTCTCCACTGTCTTTACAGGGCTTCATCCCAGACCTACCAGGTGTTAATAAGTTGTTCCACTATGTCAGACAAGGAAGAGAGTCTTGTGGAAAGGGGTTTTTTGAGGATTTTCACATACTAGGTAGCAATATTCAGTGTCAATGGAAAAAAGGCAATGATTATCAAGGAATGACCCTGTAACTCATAGTCACTGCTTGGCAGTTATTCCAAATTCCACACTTCCACAAGACTGCCTGATGGGGAAGACTATACTGAGGCTAACTCCTTTTCTTCTCTGTGTGCTCATTACCCTGGGCTCTTCTGTGAAGAAGTAGCCACAACACCCAAGGAGCAGGAGCTTCCTCAGTGGCACCACGGTTGGGGAATTGGAGATTGAATATGGAGGGAGAAGAGGGAGAATAGAGTTCGGTCAGGGGAGAATTCTAGCTCCCTCCTTTTGTATCTGGACACAGGGCATCACCCTTCCCACAACTTTTGCTCCAGAGAAATCATCCAGGCAAGGGAGGAAAACAAACAAGGCAATCATTTTGGAATAGAAAAGAGAAGAACCCTTCACCTCTAAGTTGTGTGTTCCTCTCTCCCTCTTCACAGGGGCATTAGGCAAGTAGAAAGATCTCTCCAAAGAATGACCTGATCTGTGAATGACTTCATTTCAGCAAATTCAAGTTTCTTGTACTATCTTAACTTCAGTCATGTTACAACTTCATCTCTTTCTCTAACTTCTGAGGTGCTGAAGTGAAGGATAACTAGTTCCCACTAGAAGACAAGTGTGTATTTTAGATGCTGCAGTATATTGAGTATAGTGATCTCAAAGATATCCAAGAGCTATACCCTGAAACTTCTGGGTGTAACCTCATATGACAAAAGAGATTGCAGATTTGATCATATTAATGATTATGAGATGGAGACATTACCCTGGATTATTTGGATGGACAATAAATATGATCACAAAGCTCTTTTAAAAGGGAAGATCTAGCTATAGAGGAGAAGATTGTAAGCGAGAAGCAAAGTGGTTTTAAAGTTGCTACACTGCTGTCTCTGAAGATGCAGGAAAGGATTTTGAGCTAAGGAATACAAGAGATGTAGCTCTAGAGCTAGCAAAAGTAGCTCTAGATCCACTGGAGAGAGTACAGCCCTGTTGATGTTTGAACAGTAACCCAGTGAGACTGGTTCCAGACTTCGAACCTTCAGTACTGTAAGACAACGAGTTTGGATTGCTTTAAACCACTAAATCAGGGCCATTTGTTATTGAAGCAATGGGAAAGTAATCCAAGTGTCCTATGTTCTGCCTATGTCAGGAAATTTGCCCATTCTACTCTCTGTCCCCTGCCATGAAAAAATACCCTATAATAGAGAAAATGTTGGGGATCTGCTTACCAAACTGGGAAACTTGATGAAAGCACAGATTTGACCAGAAGAGAATTCTGGAATGCCTCAAGAGGATAGAAAGAGGCTACTGAAGAGAGAAGAAGGAGTCCACAAAGGACAGGTTGCCTGTGGAGTGACCACATTTGAAGGAGCTGGCCTATTCCTCAGGAAAGGCTGTCAGTGATTCACAGACACATGGGCTTAGAAGTAAAATTTCTCTACAGCTCTTACACTCCTTCCAAAAATGAACAACCATATCCTAGTGTAACCCACATAGATTGGGTTTGGGAAACTCAGATAAATTCTAAGTTAAAATTTCAGCTGTCCACTGTTAGGCAATTTACTTTTTCTGTCTAAGTTTCCATTTCTTTCAACTATATAGTGAGAATAGTGGTATTTATTTCATAAGGTTGTTTGAGGGACAGAATGTTACTGGATTGAAGGAAGTAAGTCCTTAATTAGTTTTTACTTTGTAGTTCTAGCCTCCTTGTTCCCAGAGAGCTTCTATTAAGCACTGTTTTCTGTTGTTCAATTCCCTCTTCCTTGCTTCTCTTGCCTGTTCATCATCTATACACAGATGCTGTCCAATTTGGCATGCGGTCTTGGGCTCAGATTTAGCATCATTAGAAAAGGTGAACCCAAAACAAATGTCCTAGGCCTAGAACCAGCTGAAACAAGAGGCTATCCAGCACAGTTATAAGTTGCCATGACAACTAATTCTCATCCTCTAGCCTAAAACACCTGACTTCGGTGGGGGGGTGGGGAGGGAGAGGAGGGACAGAGGGAACAACAGAGCTTTTGCTGCCAGGTTCTGCTTTGGGAGGAAGGAAAGGCCTGGCAAATGTCAGAGCCTCTGAACCTAGCTGAGTGTCTTCCATGCTTGTAATATCTTCCAGAGCTTGGTCTATCTTGATTAGGATCTCTCCTCCCAGAATTGCTTTTATTAATGACTAATGATACAAGGTCAGGCAGGAGGCTCTTCAGGGAGAAAATATTAGTATGTGGGGGGATTAGATAGATACTATTTGCATAAGGGAGTACTGCAGTCTGAGATATTCCCCACAAGCTTCTGCATCCCTCCAGTGAGAAGGGAATTAGAACAGGAGCCCACATGTGTGGAAACAGTTTTTTTTTAAATCCATAATGCTGAACTAGATGGCTGAAAGGCCAGGTACTAATTTACTTTGGACATGAAGACTTCTTTGAGCACATAAACATCTCTCTGCAATGAAAAGTTAAATGCTTAAGGAAATAGCTTTAGAGATTAATTCGCGTTTGTGTATGGGTGTAAACTTGTGTACATATGCATGTGTGAAATATGTGTGCCCACGACAGGTGGGAGGGTTGTAAAAGGAAGTGAGCTGTTCCTACTATAGCAACGTATCTAGAGCCATCATTGGCTCCCAGGATATTATACACACCAAACAGTTAAGATAGTTATACTACTAATTGACATTAGTTCATTGAAAATAAAGATGTATGCCTATATTGTCTGATCAATTTTTCTTGCCTATAGCTTGTAATAAGAGGGACTGCTTTCAAAATAACAACACACAATGTACTAACCATTGTTACTCTCCTACAATCTTATTCTCAAATTTTGTACCATTGTTTTTATTGTTTTTTCTTTAAAAGAAAAAGAAAAAGTAAAGATATTACATAAAAGGTAAAAATTCTTTAGAAAAATATTTAAATTAAAAAATATTTTGACTTTATAAAAAAGTGAGTAGGTCACAGATGAAAGGACATTACTTGAATGTAGCTTTTGTTGTTGCCTCTTGAACAGTGAAAACCTGGCAAGTTGGGATTTTTTTCACTGAACCCTTTCTATGTTTTCAAAAAACAATGCGGTACTGGGGATCAAACTCACAACCTTGCACCTGCCAGACAGGCGCTTACGCCACTGAGCCAAACTCCCGGCCCTGACATCTCCTTCTTAAAACTTGTCTAACTTCAGAAAAGCCTTCACTCCTTGATGGAACAGGAGTATGGATTTGGAGACCAGGTAAAATTAAGTTAACATCTCAGATCTCACAAAAAATATACCTGTCACTTTAGGCAAGTCACTTTGGGCAAGCAGTTTTTGGTTTTCATTTTATCCATCTGCAAAATGCAAGTGGTAATGCACATATTGCAAAACTAAGAGGATTAACAACAATATATGTAATGTGCTGCCTCCATAAAGAGTATCTGATAGCCCTTGGAAGCAATCTGGTTCACAAGGGAAAAAAAAAACTGTAGCAAGCTAGCCCTGAGTTCAAATCCTAGTACTACCATTTATCACCTTGCCTACCTCAGCAGGAAATTTAACCTTTATAAGCACATTAGTTTTCTATGTCTTGCTATGGGAAGTCTTGTTTATGTCTTTTGTAAACTATCGCTCTCATGGCTCCTGAGTTATAACTACAAATGTAATTACTGGATGATAACACGTGCATAGCAGGTACAGCTGAGTAAAGTTTTTCAAAGTTGTTGTACCAATATACTCTCCCTCCAGCAGCGCATAAACAATCCAGTTGTTCCATATCCTCATGGACTTTGGTATCATTTGTTTCTCAGCCTAGTCATTCTGGTGGATCTTGTTCTACAAGTCTTTCATTTGCTTTCTATGACATTAGAGTCCGTGCCATAGTGGCTCTTTTAAATCTTTCCAATTTGTCCACTTATTTATTTTTAAAAAACTATTTATTGACCACTTTCCATGTGCCAGACACTGTAGTCCTGATGCTCTCAACCTCGTTTTGCTTGTCGTCCTTTCTGCAGATTCTCAACTGCTAACACTGAGCATATTCAGTGTATAGTACACTCATTTCTTTGAAAATTCAGATTGTTTCCAGTTTAATACCCACTCTCCATCACAAAACTTCTGTATCTTTAGGAGATCTCCTTTCTCACATTTCATTTTCCAAGGAAGATGCTGACCCTATTTGCCAAAGCAAACATTCTACCTCTTTTCATCTTCAGTAGGATCTTGTTCTAGCCACTGTCACCACTGAAGTCACTCTACGACTTTAATCCTTACCTCTACACTGAGGAATATTAGTTCACAAATATTTCCCTTTAGTTAACAAATATTCTAAGTTAATCCTCACCATAAAAACACCTTTCAATAGCACCCTTATTGCTTCTTTAATCTCACCACAAAGATTCTCCCAAGCATTTCCCACATGAACTGTCCCCCGATGGTCACCCCTACTGTACTTCCTCTTCCTCATTCTCTTAAAATCTGGCTTTGTCTTAGAACTGCTTCCTATAGATCACTAAAGATCTTCTAATCACCAAAATCATCAGTATTTCCCACTCTTGTTTCTCTCTCACCCTTCTGTCCAATTCATAATGTTGATCACTCAATCTTCTAGAAATACCTTCTGCATAATTTTCTATTTTTCCCTCTCCCTTCACGATTTCTTGCCTATGCCTATACTAACTGCATGCCTTTGCCTAACACCAACCTGATGATCATATTTCCAAACATCCAATCACGACTGTTCTCTCTCATTAAATTGATCTCATTTACTTCCATAAGTGCAGAGATCTCATTTTAGAGATTTTCCTCAGTTTCAAAGTCCAAAATTCTCTGCAGGGTAGAGGTCCTCCCACACTGTGACTGACATCACCATTTCTCTAGTCACAAAGGCTTCAAACTGCAATGCCCTTTATTTAATTCCTACCTTTCCCAGCCCCTTTATAACAAATACCCTATCCCTACGCCCACATCCAGTTTAGCCTCGGAAGTCTTTTTCTTTTCTTTTAGCTATGTCTCTCCTCTGTCCATTCCCTGCTTTGGCTTTCTTAGTTCAAGTGCTTAATATACTATCCTATGCCGAGACTATTATGTTGCAATAGCCTCTTAATTGCCTCTATTTGCTCCTGTCTCCTATCTATCTCTTGCACTGCTGACAGATTAATCTTTCTAAAGCAACACTTTGACTGTCAGTCCACTACTTAAAACTTCTTATGGTTTCCTATTGTTTACAAGATGCAGCCTCTACCTCTGAAGCTGCCAGAAAAGATGTTCCAGTGTGTGGCTGCGGCTATCTTCTGATTCCCTCTCCTGCTTGTCCTTCCCACATGGCTGAGGTTCCAGCCGCACTATTCTTTCACTCATCCCACAACTTGACTCGCAAATGGTGTATTGGTTATTTGCATGCACAGGCTCCGGACTGGGTTAGGCTCAAATAAAAAACCTGGCTCTGCCACCTCATAATTATGTGATGTTTGACAATTTGTGTAGCCTTTCCGGCATGAAGATCCTCAGCTATGAAGTAGAAATCAAAATGGAATCCTGTCTCATAGAGTTATTAAAGAAATTTAATGAGCTACTCTTTCCCAGATTATGTAGTGTGGGGTCTAGTGTATAGAAAACAAGAAAACAAAGAAAGACTTTTTGCTCAGTCCATTCCTTCTGCCTTGAGTGTCTTCTCCCAATCACACCTACTGAAATCCTTTGTACACTTTAAAGATACCTGAAATGTAGAGCCCCTAAGGAAACCTTCTCTGCTGTGTCTAATTTTCTTGAACTCCTCTCTTGGCATTGTTTATCCCATCTTAACATAAAACCACCACTTTTTGTTCCAGACTCAATATTCTTTGCACTCTAGCCACCTTCAGATCGTGTCCACGTTGCCCGCAGTGCTCATCAGAGTGTGAGGTACAGAACAGGTACTTTGTAAATATCAGATAGCAGTCTGTGCCAGGAAAATGCATGCTCAAAGGGCAAAAAGAAAAAATGTAGAGGATTCCGAGCTTAATCAACTAGACTGTGAAGTGATTTAAGTTGCCAGCGGTAGCACCAGCACACCCTTATTTTCTTCTTTTCTTCTCTTGTCTCCTACTCCCACGCACTTTCTTTTCCATCTTGTTCTTCATTCTACTGTGTGATCCTGAGTCTCGCCAGTATGCATCATGGCCATTATTTAATCCTTCTGATAGCCCTTGAGGGGAGAGAGGTTCCTATGACAACCTCAGATCTTGTCCCTTTGTCCTTACCACTTAAGCTTTGATGAAAACCACCCTCCTATCTACTACAAATTCTTACAAGAGGGGTTCATTAAACTTATGATCCAATTCTCCATCTGGAACCTATGATAAAAATACAGAGCAGGAAATTAGACTCTTTTATGTAATGGCACTTACTAGCCTGCCTGGATCCCGATCACCACTCTTTATCAGTGACATTCTTCAGCTCTTGAAGGTTGCTTAGCCCAAACTTTGCTTTAGTCTACAAGTAAACTTTGAGAACTACTCATCCAGTTCTCATACTCTTTCTGTGGCATCGCCTAAATAAGTCCTGCTAAGTGTAAAGCTATTCTGGTGTAGGATCACCTATCATCTTGATTGGTGTCCTCAGAATTTTTAACCATCTGGTGAGTCATATAATTACAGTCATTTCTTTGCCCCCAAGAAATATACAGTCTGATAAATGGAGCTTCAATGGCCTTTGAATTTTACATGCCACTTGATGAAAAAATCTTGATTCTTTCAGCCCCTAAATCCTAACCATGACATAGCTATAGCATCCCAGCTGCTTTTCCTTGTAGGAATGAAGATCAGGTTTTGCTTTTCTACTTTTTCTCCAAAGAAACCGTAGAAGACAGGGAAGAGCCAACAAACTTTTATCAAGCATTTATTTTAGTAGGTACTTTGCATGCAAGGCACTTGGTTTTAAACCACACCACAACTTAGTGATGTAGGTATTGTCCCAGTTTTAGAGATGAGGTAGATGAAGCCTACTGAACTTAAACTATTTACCCAAGGTCACCCAACTGGTGAAAAGGTCAAGTTGGGATTCATTGGGTTCTTTCTAACCTCAAAGTATGCAGTCTCCACCACACTACCATTCCCATGTCAGTCAATAACTGTACTCCAGAGAAGTCTCCCTGGCATCGTTTTGGCACCTGAACCTGGCATTCTCTTGGTACCTGAAAGGGGATGTAAACCCTTTCTTACAATCTCAGGTGCTAAATGCCTTCCCTGCCACCCCCATTCTGCAATCCTCTAATCAACAATAGAAGTAAGAATGCTTTCCCCAACTGCCCAATCCCCTCTGAACATAGTCCTTTATGTGGGCAGCATCCCTAGGAACCTGAAAGTCTGGTTTCTCTGCTGTGTTGTCATCCACCAGAATGGGCAACTTTGGCTTTACCCTAAGAAGTAAAGATACAGGAAATGCCCCGGAATGGGTCTAGTTGCTCCTCAAGGGTGCAACCCAGGAAGAGTGAAGCAGATTTTGCTCCCAATTTTAAGTGGTCTCATTGTTAAAGGAGGAGGAAGAAGAGAAGGAAGAGGAAGAAGAAAAAAGGAGGAAGAAACGAAAAAAGGAATAAGGGGAGGACAAGGAGAAAGCACAGGAAAGGAAAGGAAGGGATGGAGGAAAGGAGGAAGAGGAGAAAGAATGTTCTTTGAACTTGTCTTACCAAAGAGATTTTAGGACTGTAGTGGTTTCCCTGATGCTGTCTGAAGACGAGAGAAGTCTAGGGTTCCACATTCCCAGATTTTAATAATTGAAAATAAGGGTCAGTTTAAAAGACAGGGATAGCTCACTTTAAGAAAATCTACTACTTGAACATCTAAATTTACACAGCAAAACATAAGGTCCAGACAAGAAGTTATATTACAAAATAGTCTTTGTTCCAAAATTTCTTATAGGACTTCTTTTATTAAAAATCTTCCCAAATGTACTTAAAATTGGAGTAGCTTTTCGAAAGTTTAAATACACTTTTCAATGAAGCACATATTTAATAATTCTAGATATGCCTATAGTAAGAGATGCATGTAACAAGAACTAAACAAATATTTTCTGACTGAGTAATAGGATGGGAACTTGAAAGGCAGTTGTTTTCCTTTTTAATACGTTCAATAACTTGAATTAGTAGCTTTGATTTTCAAAGAACTAAGGTATCTGTTTGAACAGTTACAAGTCATGTGTAATCAGTAATACCGATTTATACTAGGTGTGCGCAGTTCTCATGAAGAGGTTAAGTATGACCTCTGCAACTTTGTTTATCATATTAATTTCTTCAATGAACTCTTCCTCGATAATTAGTATAGTCATTAAGCTCTGTAGCTCCTTATTCAAGGATTCCCAAACTCTTGCAAGAGGGCAGGGAATTTAGCTTAGTGGCATAAGCTCCTGCTTGGCAAGTGCAAGGTCTTGAGTTCAATCCCCAATACAAAAAAAAAAAATTACTTCTCCCAAACTCTTGCAAGAAATTTAACTGCCAATTAAGGCCTGAAAAGAAGAACTATTATTTTGGAAGGACTTCCTAGGCGTGAATGTTTTAAACTCTCTTTCTTAGCTATTGAACATACTCAAAAGGAAGTAATTATATTTCTGGATCTCAATTTTGTTTAGCAAGCAACTATTGAATGTCTATTGTGTGCAAAGATTCCCACCAAGATTTCATAAAGATTCCAGTGTTATATTCAGAGAGCTCTTTAAAAAGTAATGTGTATATAATTACAAATTAAAGGAAAAGTCGTATTTTTAAAAAATTCTCAAAAGTGTTGAAATACTGATAGAAAGAGTAGAAAATATTTCATAGATAATATGAATGTGAGATCAACAAAGGTGAAATGCGCTAGAGAAAGCAAGTGGAAATGTAGCTAGAAACAAATATTTCCCAAATTTATGTCATTGAGAGTTGGCCTTTTTCATGATGACAGAGAAGTTGTGCTTTCAGGAGGGTAACTGGCTCCTCTGAACTTAAACTTTAGAACTCAGAGTTTGATGGAAATCACATTGGTGCAAGGCAGTCTGAATGCTTTTTGTACACACTACCATTTTATTTAACTTTCCCAGTGGAGAGAGAAAATATTGCCCTTGGGAAACAGGCTTAAGGGAAATTGATTTTCATGAGTACATCACATTAAGCAAGCAGGTGGGACCTGAATCCCTAATGGGACGAAGTTACGGCAGGATATTAAGTTGAGCAGTTAAAGCAGCAGCCAGACTGAGAATGCTCTGGAGGTGGATCCTGATTCCCTGTCAGGATGAATGAAGCATCTAGCAAATGAGCTCTTCCGGAGAGGAAAAGATGAGTGCAAGGTAAGAAAAATCTCTCTGGATCTCTGTTAGCAGTGGCCAAAATTAAAGCTCACACATTTGAACTGTAATGGGAAAAAAGTTATACCAGTAAACATTTACTAAGGTCCTATTGAGTACTCACTTTTTGTGCTAGCTGTGTGAAGAAAATCAGGTCAGAACAAAAGAAAAAGCTATAAAATTATATCTACTTTTGAGGCACGTACAGTTTTGTGAAGGAGACCACATATGGAACTTGGGAGTAATTGTACTCACACACATATTCAAATTCAAATGAGATTGGCTGGGTATCTTGCCAATGTATTGAGTATTATCTCATTCATTCTTAAAGAAAACATTATGAGTTGGTTTTATAATCATAATTATTCTTTCTTTTACAAGCTGAGAAAAGTTGAAGCACCAAGGGGCTGAATCACTTTCCCCGAATTGCACAGATAGTATGTGATGGAACCAAAGCTCAAACTCTAGTCTGCATGACAAGAAAGCTCACTAACTTGACTACTACAATGTGCAAATTTCCTGTGACATACTAAGTCCTCTAGTAAGTTACCAAAGATACCGTGTTACCGCCACTAGAGTAGATTCCTAGCAACTCTAAATTTGTCACTATCAGAGAACTGGAAGATTTAAAAAGAAAATGAATAGTGATAGATAGAGTCCATGGATGCTACAGGGCAGAAATTAAAAAGTAGCAAGTAAGGTGGTCCTGAGGTTTTCTCCATCATCCAAGTCTAAAGAAAGATGCATTTTTTAAAAGCCCCCTTATTTAGATGCCCAGAGCCATGAGGATATGAGAGATGAGTATTACAATAAAGGGTTAGCATGTTTCAGTTCTGCTACAGATGTGGGAATGCAGCAAGCATGGGAAGTCTAGCAAATGCTATGCCTTGCCTCGGAGGGCAAGGTGAACAGAAGCCAATAAGAAAAATGGAGATGGTTAAAAAGTAAATTTATTCAAACTAGATTCTGGTATTGTGTAGGCTAACTTGTCTTTCTCCTGGAATATCTATTGACTGAGTATTTCCTGAATTCCATCAATTTCAGACATTTGTTACAAAATAATACCCCTAATAAGAGTCTGCATTTATAAATTATAAACTTATGTATTTACCCAGATTACATAGACACTCCCTAAATTTTATATGTAAGATTTTAACAATTGGGACCAAAAGTGTGCACTCATTATTCTTTGCACAACTTACCTAAATAATTGTTACCATTCTTCACATTTAAGTTCTATATGTCATACAATGACACATTACATGTTATTTGGTCCAAGACATTTCCTGCTCAGTTTCATTTTTGTCATGTTGACAAATGAAACAGAACAGGAAAAAAGTATTTGGCATCAAAGAATATAGTTCAATTAGAAATAACTGTACCAAGTTTTGATAATGTCTACCTCCAAATCTGTTTTGGGGTCTCAATAATGTTTGTGTGAGGCATCTTAGCAATGCCTGTCTCTCCAAGTTTCAAGGTGCAAAAATACAAATAACAGAATCATTCCCCTGGACATTAGGAGGTTGTACACAGTAATGTGAAATTCCTCTAAGATGTGATCTGTCTATAAATGCTCCACAAGTCATTCTCAAAGAAACAAGAAACTTGCCTCCAAAATTCCCTGCTGCATATTTAAGAAAAGCACTACTTTTAGAGAAAATTGACCAAAATAATCAACTTTCTCCTTCTAGTAGGAGATCTAGTATAGGACCTGCTAAGGATTTCTTCTCTTCTCTGCTCTTTCAAAGACAGTGTCTCTGGGTACTTTCCTGCTCACTAGTCTTGTGTCTCTTAGATATCACTTCCAGGAACAGGTTAATATATATCTGGAATGAGAGCTGTCCTAAATAGTGAGGCTTGGGCTTCCAAAATAATTTTTTTTATCTGCCAAAGTACTCTGATCTCTATCATTGAACCGTTGCTCCTGAGAGCAGCCATTTACACTGAGGGGAATAAAGATCCAAGTCCAAGTTTAAGTGTTATGTGTTTGTTGCTTACATTTTGTCTTAATGAATAGAGGCAGGGGTAGAAGGGAGAGAGAAAGTCCTGGGTACTTGACTGATACTGTAGATCATTGCTGTCCTTATCAAGCTGTACCCTTTTCCCTTCTGGAAGTCAACCTTCAGCTCTTCTTCAGATTCCTCTTCATGGTTCTTTTCTCCAAGAGTGTTTCCTGAATTGACTGTTGCTATGCTTTCAATGTTATAGTTCTGCTGTTACAGTTATTAGGTGGTGGTGTTGTGCATTTGGGGTGGATAATTTTACATCTTCCATCAAACTACTTTTCATGCTAATGAATACCTTTTAGTGACTGTAACAACATGAGAGAATTAATATTGAGACAAATCCTGATTAAGGGAAGATGGGGGAAACGGGGTGGGAGACGGATGTGGTTAATTAGATTTTCTGGGTAACTAGAAGTTAAGAACAAAGCCATTTTATATTGTGTTTGCGTAAAAAGGCCATTAAGAACTTTGAGTCCACTGTCCCTACTTAGTGGGTTGAGTGCAATGATACACTCAAATCACTCTTTACTAATTGAAGATCTTTCAGAGCCTCTAGCCATCGTTTTAAGGATTAATTTTGATTGACCATCTACAAATGAAAATGCACAAGAGAGAAAGCATAAGACTGAAAGCACACTTATCCCCAAGACAACCCCTGAAAATTGTTTTATTGACTGAGCTCATTTTATTATCATCTACCTCTATCATGCAAAAGCAAAATAAAACAAAATAAATTATTTGAAAAAGCTTAGATAATTGAAAATTCTGGGTAGTTGGATGGTCATTAATAAAGGACTTTAAATGACTCACCTGGAAGGGAGTCTGACTGTCTCCATCAAGCTGTTTTTTCCTGGGCTATGTGCAAAGAGATTGTTCTTGACATGCACTTGCTAATCCTGCACTTTGAGCAATTTCCATGGGGTGAAAAGGTTCTGCTGACCTATTGGCTCTCTTGTTCTCTTCCCTGGTCTTTTTTCAGAGCAAGGGCAAGGTTTATGAGACTTTTGCTTAAGAGTTTGTTTTGTGGGCCCAGTGAGAGTTCTGTTTCTCAGGGCCAGAGCTTTGTCTATCTGTCCATATGAGAATTGAAACTGTCATCTCAGAAATGGATCATAACTTAGTAAGCCTGACAAAAGGGAAAGAAGAAAGAAAGGAGGGAAGGGAGGGAAAAGAAAGAAAATTTCCTCTAACTAAATTACTCACTTGATTTCTTCCACCTTGGGAAAAGACATCATCATACATGTAGTACCTTAAACCAAAAGCCTGTGATTCATCCTGAATTCCTTCTTCTACTTCACGCTCTCTTTATCAAAGTCATTTATAATTCATATCACTTTGTTAAACTTTTTAATTAAACTATAATATATAACAGTGCACAGTGACAGCATAGAGCCACTATGTACAAAGCCATAAGGTCAGCCCATCCTGCTCCACTTCATCTTGAACTTAGCCACTATCTCTTGCTTGAACTACTGCATTAGCTTCCTGATCAGTCTCCCCACTTTCCCTCTTAGCCCTGCACAGTTCATTCTTCACAAAGAAGCCTCTGGGATATTTTCAAATATAAATGAAATTGTGCTTTTCACAAACTCACCTTCTATCACTCTTTCCTTCGCCTGCCTCACCTGTTGCCCTCTAGCCTCAGTGACTGGGTTAATTATTGTTATTCTTGCTTTTGTTTTGCATGCGTACGGTACTGGGTTTGGACCCTGGATGTGCTGAGCTATATACTCCTAACCCTTTTTAAAATTTTATTTTGAAACAGAGACAGTATGACTCAGTTGCCCAGGCTAGCCTTAAACTTACAATTCTCCTGCCTCAGGCTCCCACAAGTCTGAGGCTACGCTGTGCCATTGCACCCAACTCACAGTGTCTGTTTTGTTGTTATTGTTTTGTTGTTAATTTTAATTTTTCTGATGGCCCAGATGTTTGTCCTACTGAGGGCCTTTGTTATGCTCCCTCTCCACCTGTGTTAGCACTCTTCAGATTCTTCTCCATAGCTGGCTACTCTTTATCCATGAGATCTCAGCATAAATATTACCTCCTCAGAGAGATCTTCCCTGATCCTCTAGCAGAATTCATAGTCACTTCTCCACATACATTATCTCCATATCGTGACCCTGTTTCCCCTCTTACAATTTTTAATGCAAGAGTAATTTTACAATTATTAGTAAATCATCCATTTAATTTCTACTTCCACTCCTAGAACATAAGCGTAAAATTGTGATGGTGAATCTATGGCACATGTGTTATTGTGCTTTTCTTTTAAGGAAAATATGTTAATGTAGAGTTGCGTTTTTCTAAACTAAAACCTCAGTATTCAGGTTTAGTTGCAGTATTAGCCCATTGTGATAAATAAGTTTCTTTGGGGTTGCAGCTTGGCATTAAGTCTCTAAAAAGTTCGCCATCACTGCTCTAGAAACCTGAGGCCATGCCTTCTTTGTTTGTGGCTTTATTCCCAGTGCTTGCCTATTACTCCATGCATAGTATGAATACAGTAATATGTAGTATGTGTCTGACGACACAGGTGAGTGAATGAAACAATGAACTACAAAGAGCCTGAACTGAAACCTCTCTTTTGCATTGCATTAACCTCTCTTCACTGCAATGAAAGACACACCGAGAGAGGATTTAGACAGGCTGTGTGCTTTTGAATTTGGAGGCACCAAGGAGCATGTCTGTAAGCCAAAGGGGGAAATCAAGTTTATTCCATTACTAATTAATGAGACTTGGGATTGAATGATAAAAATCTAATGATGTTAATGTTGGTTCTGAATGCTGGCTGGCAGTCTCTGAAGACAACGTAAAATGGTAAGAGGACACTGCAGTTTAATCCCCCAATTAGGAAGGAGCTGTCTCCTCCAGGGACAGACTTAGCTACTGATTGATTTTCCTTATCCATTATAATCATAATCAGTACTACCCCAGGCAGCCCAAAATTCCTGGGTCCCTCCACTTGAGGTGGATCTCCCTTTACACAAGCCACGGTACTAACAATCCAGATTGGTGCAAAGGGCAAATTATGGGGAAATTCTTTCATATTAGAGAAGCATTCTTAATAAGATTCCTTTGAGTAGCTGGCTCTCTGCATGCATTGCAACTAGGATTTCACTACAAAAATAGGACTGTCTGTAACCTTTAAGGGCACATTGTCATCATACAAAGCAAAGCAGCAAAGATGATTTTGCTTGATTCTCTAGTCACAGACCGAGCTTCTGCCTTGAACAGTTACTGAACAAAGCCCCTACCTCTGGTCTCACATTTACCCTTAATTTAAAGCACAATACAGAATGATTTCCAATCCTGCCATAGCCCAGCAATTAGACCACACAGCCATTTTACAAATACGAGGTTTTGAGCACCTTAGGGGTATGTGGGGAAGGGAAAGCAGTATTCATGACTCACTGCTAACCCATTCCTGCTGCTGGGAAAAAAACTAAATGCACATCCTACTACTTGTGAGTCAGGAATGTCATTTTCATTTATGAAAGATGAAACATTATTTTTCTCTAACATTTCAAGTGAATAACTTTACATATTTTCCCCCCAATTTCCATAGGAATTTGATGCCATGGAAGCAGTCAGCTACACATCCCCAGAGCCTGGCAGACTCTCCTATTTCTCTTGCAGCCACTTTAAGACCAATAATTCTGAATTCTCCTCCTCCATTCAATTGCAATCCTGGTGAGATTCACCCTGATTTGGGGTCCAGTAAGGGAGACAGTAGTCTGAATTCCAACATTATTTTAGGATTTCAGACTCACTTTTCTATTGAGTCTTAGAAACTGACTTGCAGAAATTCAGGCAATATTATGTTCAGAGAAGTTTCTGCACGTTGTCTCTGTGAAAGAGTGTTTGCCTCCCACTGTGAGATTCCCTAAGGTATTCATCATCAGTTATGTCAAGGATAAAAGTGGAAAAGAGCATAGGAGACGCCCTCTCTGTTCACTCTCCAGGGCATAATGTTTTATTTCTTTACAACTATTAGGTAAATGCACCTAGTAGAACAAAACAGAAAATACATTCTAAGGGAGAAGAAACAGTCTTGGAGTTATGTGCAAGATAGTATTTCTGATGCTACTGCTTCCCATCAGTAATGCTATTCTTTTGCCAATGGCTATACTGTGTACTTTATCTTTCTTTTTCTCAGATCTGGTTCCTGAATCTTGAAGATATGAGTAATCAGACCACCATCAAAGGATTTCTCCTCCTGGGATTTGGCAGTCTCCATGGGTTGCAGTTTTTCCTTTTTGGAGTATTTCTAGGAATCTATGTAGTGACCTTGCTGGGGAACATCCTTATCCTCACAGTCATTTCCAGTGACCATAACCTCCAAACTCCCATGTACTTCTTTCTGTTCAATTTCTCCTTCCTTGAGATCTGGTACACTACATCCATTGCCCCTAAGATGCTACAACTCCTTCTCTCAGGTTCTGGAGCTATTTCTTTTGCAGGCTGTGTGGCCCAGTTTTACTTCTTCGGTTCCATGGCAGTAGTTGAGTGCTTTCTGCTGGCGGCCATGTCTTATGACCGCTACCTTGCTATCTGCAGCCCTCTCCGGTATTCATCCCTAATGAACGTTCGCACATGTGTCCTGTTTGTAGGTGGGTCTTGGTTGGGTGGTTTCCTAACTCCTGTGGTCACTGTCACTATGACTTTCCAACTGTCATTCTGTGCTACTTACGAGATTGACCACTTCTTCTGTGACCTGGCCCCTGTGTTGAAGCTGGCTTGCTCTGATCCTGAGACAGTGGAAAAAACCACTTTCCTCATGGCTTCCTTTGTCACTGTGGTGCCTTTCCTGCTCACCATAGCCTCCTATATCTTCATCGTGGCTGCTGTGCTCAGGATACCATCATCTTCAGGAAAACAACGGGCCTTCTCCACCTGCTCCTCTCACCTCATTGTGGTAACTCTGTACTATGGAACACTGGGGACAGTGTATGCCATTCCCACAGCAACTCAGACTACTGCTCTCCACAAGATCTTCTCATTACTCTACACTGTGGTCACCCCCATGATCAATCCTGTTGTGTATAGCCTGAGAAACAAGGATGTTAAAAAGGCAGCGAGGAGACTTCTAAGCAATTGGGCATGCACCAAGAAGATTTAAGGGCCCTCACCATCATGAGGAAGTCCTGTTTCTCAGCAGTCTGGGCTTCTCCAAAGGAGGCCGGACACAGGCTGAGAACTTGGGGGTTTAGAACACTGCTGCTCCCTACTGCCTAGGAAATGGCAGCAGATCAGGGGCCCTTCCCCAGGTCATACAACCTGATGTCCTTAGGCTCTCCAGGTTAATCCCTGCACAGTAAGATTAAGTTTACCAAGACACATATGACTGCATTGGTCTATACTACCAGATGCAGATGCTTTTTAAGGGGAAATTAAAAAGACCCTGTCTGCAGCAACAGTTTTGTGTCATAAAAGCCCCCTTTCTTCTCTTTCCCTTTCTCTATGTGTGTATGGGTGTGTGTGATACAAATATCTGGTGGTGCTAATGTTTTTTGGTTATATTATGTACTTACATGCACATGGATAAACAGAGAACCACAAAGAGAAGTTTGACTACTTACCCACATAGTTCCAATACCCTGTATATCCTGATCTATGCTCCGGTACTTCCTATGCTAATAGTTTAGCTTCTGCCCTGTAGTATCCTTCACCATGTGTCCCCTCAGGGTTCATGCACATTATAGCTGCTGTACCTCACCTTCTCCTAGTTCTTAAGCCATATACCTCTCCATGGATCAAAATTGCCTCTAAAATCCTAGAGTAGCCATTGACTGTTCATTCCACTCACCTGAGCAGTTGATGAAGACCCTCAAAGTTTGGAATAGCATTGTCTTTGTTTCTCTTCATTTCCCCTAGCATGATGTTTTGCACAGAGTAGATACAAAATAAGTATTTGTTTATTAAATAAATCAGTGACTAATCAAAGCAATAGATGTGTAGTGGATAAAGAGAGTAAAATAAGTCACTTTTTAATGCTTATGCTCGCCTCTCCTGCCAGGTCCCTCCTCCAATACCCACACTTCCTCCACAAGCAGCCCCAGTGGAGCCACCCTAACCTTCCTCCCTGTCATGCCCCCCAGGCGCCCTTCCCAGAGTGGACAGATGAATATTTTTATAGTCCAAACCTAACCTTGCCTTTTCACTGTTTATCCCCACCCCCACCCCCGCCGCATAGTACCTCACTGTCTTGAGAATGAAGTCAGAACTTCTTAGCTTGGCCTATGGCAACCTTTTTTCTCTCCCTCATTATCTCTCTTCATGCTCCAGCCACACCAAACTTTTCAAACAGATTTGGAAGCTCCTTAAAGGCAAGGTCATGTGCTTGCCATATCTTTCTTCCCCATAGTACCTAGATCCAGAGCAGAACAAGAAAGTAGTTGCCCAAATAAGACATCTTTAGGTGAATTTAACGCAGTCTATCTTTCCTCTTAGTTTCCATTTATTGGTTTCTAGCCTAAGAAGCCCTTTAGCTTGAGGAAAAAGCTAATGTTGATTGACTGTCTGTGTTGTGTGTGTATATGTGGTTTTGCCTCATTTCACTTGCTCATGCTCTCTAGTTATAAAGAGACACTAGAAACAGACAGACACCCCAAAAATATCCACTTACAAAATGAGTCCAAAAATGCCAAGTAGTTTGGGAAACACTTTTCCAGCTGGTTCTTCCTACTCCCTTCCCGACCACCTACACAGCTCCCTGTTGCACAGGGTCTAATTGTCTATAGTCTAGTTTTAACTTCTTGTAAATATCCACGATTATGAAAGAGAGCTGCTGAACACACTTCTTGTGGTTAAGACATGGATGTAGAGTGGAAAGGTAATTACTTCCTAGCCTCTTAGTCTTGGCCTCACTTATTCTGCAAATGCACATTGGAAAGGCTTCATCTGCCCCTCCAAACAGGTCTTTGTTTTTTTAAGTCCAAAATTCTAAAGCAGGTTGAAGAACTTTTTTAGTGTTTTGGCCACTAGGAAATTATAAAAATATCTAATAGGCCAAGATCAATTAAACCTAGAAACCTTCAATGATTTCCCATTGCCTTAGGATAAAGTCCAAATGCTCAATGGAAGTGACCAACATCTGCCACAATATTCAAGGGCTTGTAACCCATCTCAAGTCCATTCATGGTCTACAATGATACATAAATCTTACCTAAATCCTGTTTTTTTTTATTATTGCTCTCTGAACTTTTGTTTTCCTGGCTTTAAGTTCCTCAAACCTACTTGCCACCTCAGAACTTTCCTAATGCTGTTTTTTAGTTTCCTTCCTCCCTATCCCATTTACCATCTAGCTAATTCTTTGGGTACCATCCAGTCCTTTTATAATATGCTTTTAGAGCACTCTGGTGATTTTTCATTATAACTTTTTTGTAACCACGATCAAATAATTATCTGTATATACAATGTGTAATCAAAATACATGGTGAACGTTTATCTTAAAAATCATTACAGTAAAAGGCAAAATTATTATCAATGCCCCTCAAAATACACCCCCATTATTCTAACACACTTACCTCATCGTTATTGCCTCTTTCTGAAGCAGTTCTGGAAAATCTCTTTTGTGTGTTTTTATGAGATGTAATAAAGAATACAGTGAATGTTGCTGCAGGATGCCATCCAACAGAACGGCAGACTCGTAAAAACATTTCAGTGTGTCCTCATCCACCTTATTTGCTGGATCTGGCACTGTGTGACCTGTTGCTCTTCCTCAAAGTAAAAATGATCACAAAAGGTAAACATTTGAATTGATTCCAGAATTTCCAGGCAGCCATGACAATACAACAAAAGACATTCATGAAAGAGGAATCCCAGAACTACTTCCGATAGTGGCAAAAATGATGGAACAAGTGTGTGCTAAGTGAGAGGTAGTATTTTAAGGGAATGGAAAGGCAATGTGTGCTTTAGTAAAATAAGTATTTTATTTAAACATGCACCATATGTTTATATTGGATCTCCTGTGTGCATGTGTATGTGTGTGTCCACTATACCCTTCACAAAGGCAGGATTTGTATCAATTTTGCTTGAATACCATGTCTCCAGCATCCAGCAAAGCACTTAGCACTGAGTAATTGTTCAATAAATGCTTGTTAATACAAGAATTAAAAAGAGTCATCTACACTCAGTTCATTTATTTGATGAACCATTATGCTACTCTCATTCAAGATTCTGTTATTTAGTCTTGTGGGCCAATTAATTTCAGTTTCTTCCTAGAACTACAGTGTACTTCAATACCCTCTGCTACTTGCCTCAGAAATGTGTGTGTAATTCCCCAGAGGAAAGTAGAAGTGTATGGACAGCTCAGGACAGCCCACCCCGGGTACTGGGAAATGTGGCAACATGTGTGTCTAGCTCATAATGGTAGTAAAGCTTCCCTGCTGAACCCCAAAGGTGACACTTTTCTATCATTGTGTTTTGATTGACGCACTTGCGTCTGCAATGTGAATCAATTTCCTCTATTTGGTGAAACGTTGTGTTAATGATTGAACAGAATAATTAATAGCAAATCAGATTAAATTTTTATGTCTCTATACAAGCCAAAAAGAAATTATCCCCATTAACCTGATCAGTACAAACTGTCATACTAGATTAGAAGAGTTGTAGCTTCAATTTGTACCTTAACTCCCACTGTTTTGGCCAGATGGCTTGCCAGTACCTCAACAGCTGCTCAGGGAAGAGGAAGAGGAAAACTGAAATGGGCAAGTCTAAGAGAAGAAAAGACAAAATGAGTTTCATGCCTGATCTAAAGGAAGATTTCCAGCAGTACCTGTCCCAACTTTAAAGGTTTATTCATATTCACATTTCTATGCAAAGGAGAGTAGGAAGTAAAGAAGGTGGCACTGTTCTCAGGGCAGTGGCACAGATCATGTCAAGGTAAAAGGCTATAACTGTGTTTCTGAATAGTGTGTATGGAAGTAGAACTCCAGAAAGAGGACCTAGAGACAGAGTCTGAGACTTTAGGGGGAGGGAATTGCCACAAACTGTGTACAGTATTGGAGGTTCAGGGGTTAATCATAATACAAGCCAATAATAGAGACAAACTATATGCAAGGCCTGTTGGCAGGGTGTCCACAATTTCTCTCCTTTAACTTTTCTGTCTTTTCCTCATTTCAAACTCCACAGGCTGCTCAAGTTCTCCTTCTATCTTCAGCCTCATCAGTAGTGCAAGGTCACTGCTGTTGTAAATGTGACTGATGACACAGAATGCGGAGACAAGATGTCAAATCTCAATACTCCTTTGGTTGGTCAAGGTTAAGGTTTAGCAAAGCTGGTACCAAACTTTTCTTCATCATAATACTGAAGCTGTAAGAGGGTTTATGTGGCAAATGGACCAGAATTTATATATCCAAATGAAAATTACCCTTTTCACAGAAGTCCCCTGGAAATCTATATATTTATGCTCTGATGGTTTAGAAAACTTCATTGGCATGGTTTGTAGATATTTTCTTTAGACCCTTAGATAAGTCTTTCAGATCTCTTCAACTGAGGTTAATTTTCACCTTTTTTTAAAAGATTGGACCTGCATTATGCAATAGCCAAAAGCTTTATTGACCTTGCTCTACCACATAATGTTAGAGATTAAACTGAGTGGTACCATTCAAACAAGGTAGATTCTTCAACTATTATTTTTACAATCACAAACTCATAAATGTTGTCTAGCCCTTTGGAACAAATCAGAGATAAACAGGACTTGGAGGGCAGGTCAAAAATATCTGGACCCACATGGATTTTAAGAGGACATTGAATATTATGTAGCAAGCACCTACAGGCGACCAAAGTCCTCAATAGTAGGCTAAGTGGTTTACTATTGCAATGGCGATTATACAAGTCAAGGAAAGAAATGGGTAGAAAGGATCTGGGAGTCTCAAGAGCAAATGGAAAAATAGTATTAAAGTAAATGTTAAAAAGACCTATAAAGGTCCGGGCTAGCTTCCTGGGTCCCAGAGGTTCTGAATGCCACCCAACCAGGCACAAAGCCCTGGTTATACACTCTGAGGGTATCTCCTTGCTAGCTGCATGGAGGATCTGAACTCTGCCCAGCTCAGCCTCCCAGTTCAATCCATCAGGGGAATACCTGGCCAGCCTCACAGGTCACTGAGGCACTGAACCCTACTCAGCCCAGAGCTCCAGAGCCACCCATCAGGGAGTGAGCAGACTAGCTGATGGGTCCTGGAGAATTTGAGCTCCATCTATCAGAGCACAAGGCCCCAGCGTAATAGTTCAGGGGTGCATTCCAACTAACCACGCAGATCCCAGAGGCTATGAAATCCTCCCAACCAGGCATAAGGCCCTGGCAATGCTACACTCTGGGGTCATGTCTCTGCTAACAACCTGGGTCCCAGAGGTTCTGAACTCCATCTGTCCAGGTGCAAGGCCCCAGCAACACACTCTGGGGGTGCATCACTGCGAGCTGCATTTAGGACCCAAGCTCTGCCCAGCCCAGCCCAGCATTCCAGTAAAACCCAGCACAGTCCATCAGGGCAATGCCTGGCCAGTCTCACAGGTCACAGAGCACAAGGCTCCAGCACCATAGCTTGGGGGTGTGCTCCAGCTAGCCACAGGGATATTGAAGGATTAAAGCTCTGCCCAGCACAGAGTTCCAGTGCAAACCATTGGAAGGTTCCTGGACAGCCACATGGGTCCCAGAAGAAAATGACAAAATGAAAGAGCAAGATGCAGTCTCAGTCCTCCAGCCCATTGAGAACAAACCCAGGAGACATTGTAATGGAAATTGCACAACAGAACTCTCTGAAATGATAGCAACTAAAGTAAGGAAACAACTCCATGAAGGTATAGAGGAAATCAGTTCAGAAATGACAAACATTATGAAAGAAATGTGGAGTGTATCTAAAGATCCAGATAAAAAAACAGAGGAACATAAGAAAATGATGGAAACCTTGAATGAACAATATAAGACAGAATTAGAATGCATGAAACAGATCCAAAAAGATATCCAGGAAATTAAAAATTCCATTCAAAGTTGGCAAAAATGCTTGAATGAAGCTGAAGATAGACTCTCAGATCTTGAAGACAAGATGGAAGCTTATGATCACGAAAGAAAAGATATCTTAAAAATAACAAGGAACCAGGAAATAACAATTCAACAGCTGCAAAATGATGCAAAGAGAAACAATATAAAACTAATAGGTGTCCAAAAAGCAGGAGTCAACACAAATGACATACAAAGACTATTTACACAAATCATACCAGAAAATTTTCCAAACATGGGAAAAGAATCTGATATGCAGATAAGTGAGGCATATGGAACCCCAATAAGCCATAACCAAAATAAATCTTCACCCAAACATATAATAATTAGGATATCAGAAATTCAGCACAAGGACAGAATACCAAAAGCTGTCAGAGAAAAGAAACAGATTACCTATGATGGAAAGCCTATCAGAATCACAACAGACTTCTCAACACAAACCTTCAAGTCAAGAAGAGCATGGAGTGAAGTATTTCAGGTCCTGAAAGAAAACAACTTTCAACCCAGATTGATGTATCCTGCAAAACTATCCTTTAAAATTGATGGAGAAATAAGATACTTCCACAATACAGAAAACTGAAGAAATTCATGACCACCAAACCAGCACTACAAAGAGAACTGAAAGATATTGCAGAAGGAGACAAACATAACTACAACTCCAAGAACAACAGCAGAAGGAAACCACTAAGCAGGGCAAACAAACAGAAAAAGAAAACCAACAACAGAAAGATGACATGACAGGAATAAGTGAGTATGTATCGGTTATATCCATCAATGAAAATGGTCTCGACTTACCAATAAAAAGAAACAGACTGCTGGAGTGGATTAAGAAATAAATCCAACAATATGCTGTGTACAAGGAGCACATTTAAATCAAAATGAAATTCATGGACTAAAAGTTAAAGGATGGAAAACAATACTCCATACAACAGGAACCCAGAAAAAAGCAGGGGTAGTTATTTTGTTTGCAGACAATGTGAACTTCAAACCAAGAATGATCAAAAGAGATAAAGAAGGTCACTACATATTTGTTAGGGAAAAACTTGAATAGGAAGACATTGCAATCATAAATATATATGCACCAAATATGGGAGCATTCAACTATATAAGACAAATCTTAATAGACATAAAAAATCATATAAGTAATAATACGGTTACAACAGGGGAACTTAACACCCCATTGTCACAAAAAAACAGATCAACCAAACAAAAAATCAGCAAAGAAATAACAGAACTGAATCAAACTTGCAAACAAATAGACCTAGAAGATGTGTAGCAAATATTCCACCCAACAACATCAGAACACACATTTTTCTCAGCTGCACAATCATTCTCTAAAATAGATCATATACTAGCTCGCAGAACATGCTTAAGTGAATGCAAGGAACTGAAATAATCCCATGCACATTATCTGACCACAGCACAATAAAATTGGAAATTAATCACAAAAAAACCCACAAGAACACCATAAACACATGTAAATTAAATAACATTCTCCTAAACAACCAATGCGACACAGAAGAAATTAAAGAAGAAATTAATACCTACAATTGAATAAAGATGCAAACACAAATTACAGGTACCTGTGGGACACAATGAAAGCAATTCTCAGAGGGAAATTTATAGCAGTAAACTCCCACATCAGGAAAATGGAATGAGCACCAAGAAACAACCTAATGCTGCACCTCAAACTTCTAGAAAAAGAAGAACAAGTCAAGTCTAAAGCCAAAAGAAGGCAGGAAATTATAAAGATCAGAGCACAAATTAATGCAACTTAAACTAAGAAAACAATACAAAGAATTAATGATTTGAAGAGTCGGTTCTTTGAAAGAATACATGAAATTGATAAACCCCTAGCCAACCTTATCAAAAAGAGGAAAAGAAAAACTCAGATTCATGCAATAAGAAATGAAAAGGGTGAAATCACTACTGACCCTGTGGAAATACAGAAGATCATTAACACGTACTTCAAAAACCATTACTCTCATAGGTTTGGTAACACAGAAGAAACGAACAGATTCCTAGAAATGTATGAATTACCATAGCTGGATTAAGAAAATATAAACTTCTGAATAACCCACTTTCAGCTAATGAAATTGAAAATATGATTAAAAACTTACAAACAAAGAAAATCCCAGATCCTGATTGATTCACTGCTGAATTCGACAAGAAATTTAGGGAATACTTATTGCTGACACTTCTCAAACTCTTCAATGAAATTGAAAGTGAACCAAGTCTCCCTAACTCAGTCCTGGAAGCAAGTAGTACCCTAATACCAAAACCAGAGAAAGACCCAACCAAAAAAGAGAATTACAGGCCAGGCTCTCTAATGAATAATAGATGCAAAAATCCTCAACAAAATACTGGCAAATAGAATGCAACAAATCATCGTGAAGATTGTACACCATGATCAATTGGGATTCATCCCAGGAATGCAGGGATGGTTCAACATATGCAAATCAAAAAACATAATACACCATGTCAACAGAGCCAAAGACAAGACTCACATGTTCATCTCAATAGATGCAGAAAAAGCTTTTGACAAAATCCAACACTCACTCACAACAAAAACCCTACAGAAAATCAGAATATATGGTCTTTACCTCAACCAGATAAAAATCACATTTGATAAAACAACAGCTAGCATCTTACTACATATACAAAAACTAAAAAATTTCAACCTAAAATCAGGAACAAGACAAGTCTGCACACTATCACCACTAGTATTCAATATAATTCTGGAAATATTACCCAAAGCAATTAGACAAGAGAGAAAAATAAAAGGAATAAGGATAGGAAAGGAAGAAGTTAAATTATCATTATTTGCAGATGATAGAATACTCTACATAGAAGACACCCAAAAATCCATTGAAAGACTTCTAGATGCAACAACGAAATTCAGTAATGCCACCGGATACAAGCTCAACATTCAAAAATCAATAGCATTCTTGTACACAAACAACAAACTCACTGACAGAGAAATAATGGAAACCAAATCCTTCAATATAGCATCCAGAAAATGAAATACTTAGGAATCAATCTCACAAAGGAAGTTAAAGATCTATATATTCAAAATTATATTACTATGCAGCACTCTGGAGGCTGAGGTAGGAGGAGTGTTGTGAGTTCGAGGCCGACTTGGGCTACAATGCGATTGCAAGGCCGGCCTGAGCTACACAGTGTGACCCTGCCTTAAAAAAATCCAGGGCCGGGAGTTTGGCTCAGTGGCTTAAGCACCTGTCTGACAGGCGCGAGGTTGTGAGTTCAATCCCCGGTGCTGCAAAAAAAAAATTATATTACTATGAAAAAGGAAATTGGGGAGGATTTCAGAAAACGGAAAGACATTCCCTGTTCAGGATAGGAAGAACAAACATTGTGAAAATGGCCATTCTCGCAAAATTGTTATACAGATTTAATGCAATTTCAATCAAAATAACATTTGTATACCTCACATATCTGGAGAAATTGCTCCTAAAATTTATCAGGAGCCAGAAGAAACCTAGAATAGCAAAGGCAATTCTGAGCAACAAAGGCAAGGCAGGAGTCATTATAATCCCTGGCTTGAAATTATACTGCAAAGCTACTGTGATAAAATCAGCATAGTACTGGAATAAAAACAAACATGAAGATCAGTGGAATTGATTAGAAGATACAGCCACAGCTACAAACACATTCAGCCACCTCATCTTCAACAGAGGGACCAAACATGTACACTGGAAGAAAGATGGCCTGTTTAATAAGTGGTGCTGGAAAAACTGGGTTTCCATATACTGAAAACTAAAACTAGACCCATGTCTATCACCATCACTAAACTAAAGTCAAACTGGATCATAGATCTAAATATTAAAACAGAAACACTAAATGTGCTAGAAGACAAAATAGAAACCTTGAAAGCGTAGGGGTAGGCAGAACGTTCATGGACAAAAATCAAACTGCACAGAAAATACTTACCAGAATCAGCAACTGGGATCTCATCTCATTAAAAAGTTTTTCCATGTCAAAAGAAATCACCAACAGGATGAAAAGAAAACCCATGAATTGAGGAAATATTTTTGCCAACTTTCCCTCAAACAAACAACTTCTATCTAGAACATATTAAAAAATTTTTAAAAATCAGGCCCCCAAAATTCAAGTTCCAATCCAAAAAATGGGCATCTGAGATGAACACACACTTCTCAGCTGAAGCAATACAAAGGGCAAATAAATATATTAAAAAATGTTCAACATCAATGGTCATTAGAGAAATGCAAATTAAAACAACACTGAGATTCCACCTCACTCCAGAAAGGATAGCCAAGATCAGTAAATCAACCAAAACAAATGCTGGAATGTCTGTGGGGCAAAAGGAACTCTCTTACACTGTTGGCGAGAGTTTTGGCTGGTGTAACCACTATGAAAATCAGTGTGGAGATTCCTCAAAAAGCTATGATTAGAGATTCCATTTGACTAAACTATCCTGCTTCTGGGCATTTTCCCAGAAGAATTCAAAACATCATACCACAGTGATATATGTGCACCCATGATTATAGCCACACAACTGGTAATAGCCAAATCTTGGAAACAACCTAAATGCCCACCAACTGAGGAATGGATACAAAAGATGTAGTATTTTTATACAATGGTGTACTACTCAGCTATAAAGAAAGATCACGTAGAGGCTTTTATAGGTACAAGGTTGCAACTTGAAACCATACTCATAAGTGAAATAAATCAAACTCACATGTGTAAATACTGTATTGTCTCCCTAGTGTAATAAACTGAAAGAGTAAGTGTGATCCAAAATCTGCAATAAATATTGTGTAAGGATAAGAAACTGCTCAAAGAGGAAAAGTAACTGGGATAGGGAAAAGAGGAAAGAAGGAAGGGAAAAGAAAAAAGACATAAATTTGTATATATATATATATATATATATACACACACACATAAGATAACTAAAATGACTATACTACTAATTGTATTAATTCTTGGAAAAGAACAGTTAATACTCATATGATTAGATCAATTTTACATGCCTGTATCTGGTAATCTAAGCAACCCTTTTCAAGGTAACAATAAGCAGTATTAAAACCATTGTTAAATTCCTATTGTCTTGTTTTGTAAACCTATAATGTTATTGTTTTGAATTTGTTGCCATTGTTTGTCTCTTTTTTTTTCCTGTCTTTTTAAAAAAAAGAAAGGCCTTTAGAGAAGCAGCTCAGAATCCTGCTCTGGGGAGGCTACAAGATCAGTTTGGGAACCAAATCTAGATGTGGATTCTAGAATAAGGTGACAAGAAACGAAACAGCACTGCGACTTAAGGGCATAGCATGGCAAACCAGAGTAAGCCTGAATTTCTATTATTTCCCCTATATCAGACTAAGATTGTTCCAAGGGCTTAGGACAGTGTTGAACTCTCAGGGATTATTGAGTGACTTCTGAATCTTCCTTTTAGTTGGGAAGCCAATGTCTATTTTACTAGCCTAATTGCCTTTGAGAGGTGGATAGTATCATGACTGTTATCAAAGTAGCACAACTCTATCATCCTCATCTGTAGTTGAATTCTGTATCCATTTGGAGATCTCTAGCATGCCAAAGTTTGCCTCTGATGATTCTAGCCCTTTTGTTTCTTGATCATACTAGAAAAGCCATTTTCCATGCTGTTTACTATTTTGCCCAAGAATACCTTGTTTAGTTGTGCTTCCCTTGAAAGTTCAAAACAAATGTCAAATCTTCCCTGTTTTCATTCATCACTCAAAATGCATTGACATCTTTATAGAAAATTTCTATGTGTTTAGGGTTTCCTCCAGAATGAATCAGCTTATTAATCAAAATTGGATTCTTCAGTCATCATTCTTACTGTTGCAAGACATAAAGACAATTACTGAAGCCAATCACTGACTTTTTCAATATTTCTATCGGCCCCATAGATGACTACATGACCAATTTATGCACCATCATGAATGTCTTCACTAGTCTTCTGTGGCAGTCCCAATTCTTCCTCTTGATATTATTCATTCCCTCATTAGCATCCCTTAACATATAACCAGTCTCATTTTCAAATTTATTTCACACAATATTTGATATTGACCCCCTCTTTTTAAACAATAGCCAGTCATTAGCCTGGTATGGTGACACATCCTGGTACCCTGGAAAACTGAGGCAGGAAGATCCCAAGTTTCAGCTCAGCTTGGGCAACTTAGCAACAGAGGGAGACCCTGTCTCAAAATTTTTTAAAAATTAAAAAGACTAGAGACGTAGTTCAGTGTAAAGACCATGAGTTGAGTCCCCAGTAATGCACACGCACACACACACAAACACACCACTCACTGTTGCAGTGACATGAAAACAACATGCATTTCAGCACCAATGCTAGCTAACACCAGACCGATTGACTGACTTTGAAAGTTTTGGTCCTGAAAGTTAAAGCATGCTGCCAGTTTGGCCTTGGTCACAGTTTCAGCTTCCCTTTGGGCAGTGTGGATGTAATCTCAAAGATGAGTATTTTAGAAATTAAGACATTTATGTTGCTCTTTCTTTTTTATGTATATTGTGACTATCATTGCAGCCATGGCTAGCTGAATGTCACTGCCATGTGGGATTGAAGGGCAGGTAAGTAGAGTTTGAGAAGGCATTGCAATTTAAATTCTATGTACCTATTATGGCACCCTGGAATATATTTCCTACCCAACCTCTTGAACAATTAAAATATTTGGTAGAGGTTAACATAACCATCTCAGGAGTAGAAGCTGGATTTGAAACCTAATAAGAAAATTTACTAACTTAGTCAAATGAATCACTCACACTCCAGTTTCCTTATCTACACAATAGAAATAATATCCACCAGCAAAGTTTACAAGGATTAAGTGAAATAATACATGCAAGCAGTTAACACTTTACTTGACATATGTCGAACTCTCCACCATTAATTGATGGGAAGGGCTGTGGGCTTAGTGAAAAGTCACAATTCCATTCAGTGTATACTAAAGTGTCTCTATGTATATTGATTTTTCTTATTCAGAAATTCCCTTCACAATGTAATGACCAAAACAATATTCCATTCCAGGTATATGCTGAGAAGAGGCGGGACTTCTCTCAGGCCTGTGTGATGCACTTCTGTTTCCTTGGGACATGATCCTGCACTGGTTATTCCTTTTACATTCTCAACTAAAAATGACTTGACTCTCTCTTTCCTTCAGTTGCCACTGCTGCTAGTGAAGCTTTCATTAATCCTCAATGACTCCATGCACCTGGGCTGACTTTTTCAAGTGAATTTGCCCCTCAATAGGTTGATTAATTGAAGTGTTGTCGTTTACTCTGGTTACTTTCAAATATAAATAATGAACTGTATTTCCGAGTGGATAGCTTCATGGCATCATTATTAATAAATACGTAAGTACAGTCAGTGTTACACATATAAACAAAACCTGTAATTTTGTTGGTGGTATTAGTTTATCAAACATATTTTTTTCATAGTGGTGAAATGATTAAGTTCCAAAGCATACCCTGTAAGTAAGGCAGTTTCCTATCACGAACTTGTAAAGTTCGAGTTAAAAGGTTTATTTTACGTATAATAACCCTAACTACAATGATGCTTTACTTATCTAAATGTGTCCTTCCTGAAAACCATAATTGTTTAGTATTCACAAAGCTAAAAACTCAGAATTAACCCTCAGAAGTCCTAGGGCAGCCAAAAGAGATGATGCAAAATTTATCCACCGAAACTCAGGAAAACTCCTAAGGCTGTCAATGCTACTTTATACACAACTGTAGCTCAGCCTGTTTTCTGAGCCTGAGGTAGAACAGAGAATGGCAAAGGACTAGTTTGAGCATAAACAATGTTATCAGCAAGCAGAAAGACAGGATTCTTTAAAAATTGACAGCCTGCAGTCATTCAGTGGGTGATTAAACAGTCTGATACTTCTCAAGATAGCTCTTAAGCACACCTCTACATTTAGTGCAACCCAATAATTAGTGTCCATGAAGATGGCCCAGAATCAACCTGAAAGGGCAACTTACGTCACGTACACCTGGCATGTAAAGACAAAGACTTATCCATTTGAAACAACTGGCTGCTGCAAGGGACGTTTCTTTGGACAATTATTTTATGTGGAACGTGCGTTTGCAAACAGCTCCTTCCTGGTCCATGCCAAACAGATCAGGTGTTACAGTATCCGCCAAACAAGGCATGTCATGCTCAATTCTGCCAGCCTGGTGTCAATGAATAGATAACAGTTTGTGACAAGCACATTATTTATATGTACATAAGACAGAGGTCAATAAAATGTTTGTGAAATGTTTTCTCTCCCCTCTGGGTGGCACACAAATAAATATCACCAGTCTGGGTGGCATATGAGTTACTTCCAACTTCGAGTTAATGAGATGGCTCTTTTGCCATGCACGCGTGTTTCTGTGTGTGTGTGTGTGTGTGTGTGTGTCTGTGTGTGTCTGTGTGTGTCTGTGTGTGTGTTGGGAGAATATTATCAAGGGATGGGCCCTGAAGCTCCAGAGAATTTTAAAGGGTTTTCTTTAGATAAAAAAGAGGTTTGGTGCAGGTCATTCTACCATAGCATCTTCCAGAAGAAATATGTTCTAACAAGAAAGGAAAATATTGGCAAGGAAAAGTTATTTTTCCAGGTCTCTAATGAAGTCAGGGAATTTCTTCTCACCTTGTTGCTAATAATAAACATAACCTGGGGAATCGCAAAATAATGACCTCCCAAGGAGTTGTTAATGCACTTACTTTTAATAACCCCCCTGAGCCCATCTCCCAGTGAAGTTCTTTGTAGTTAAAACACCTTCTTTAAGTATGTTTGGTATGACCAATTAAAACTATCTTTTCTGCAGTAAATGCAGCACTAACTCTGTAATCCCAATAATTAGTGTGCAGAAGAAGTAAAGAATATGATGAAATGATCAGGTTATTGGCTACAGGAAAGGGAGCTGCTTGCAAACTCAGCTGCAAGGTACATAGATAACTTGTAATTGCACCGTGTGTGTATCTATACAGTATGATTTGTGTGAATAATTTGTAGGAAGACATTTATATGAAAGATGGTGTGTATATGAGTGCATATTTGTATACATACATATTTCTTCATCCATGAAATGTGTCTCTGTGAGATTGGGATCCTTTAGTGGAAACATGGAGTCCACTCAAGATAATTTCTAAGGGTACCCTGTATCTTAGACTCACACTCAGTAGTTCATGTTCCTAACATGGCCTAGGATTATCCAGGAAAAGGGAAATTGCAGGGGATTTAGCTTAGTGGCAAAAGTACCTGCCTGGCAAGGGCAAGGTCCTGAGTTTGATCTCTGGTAATGAAAGAAAGAAAGAGAAAGAGAAAGAGAAAGAAAGAAAGAAAGAAAGAAAGAAAGAAAGAAAGAAAGAAAGAGAGAGAGAGAGAATGAAAAGAGAAATTAAATGAAGTTTACTTGGTGTAAGAAGACAGAAAGCTGTGTATGTGAAACAATTACAGTGAAAAGGACATGGTATTCAAAGAGTTTCTTCTCTTATTTTGTACACAAACTTGTATAGAGAATTCCCATTCTTCCCCTCCAATGTCACGCGGATGAGATATTATCATATCTGCCAACCAAAACATGTCATTATATTCTGCCAGTGTGGATATAAGTGTGTGTGTCATCATTTTGTGCCTGTGGTCTGTGTGCTTGTGTATGTGTAAGCATTCAAATTGGGATGTGTTTACACCTATTGAAGTGGCAAGCATGAAGGGTGTACATTTTTAAATGAATTCAGTCTGATTCAAACACATTTCTTCTCTTCTTATCTTGACCATCATTCTTCCTGGTTTCCTGGCCCAGTGTCCTGTTTTGCCTTCAGTGGGGATCCCATGGGGGCAAATTTGGCTCTGTTAGAGATTTCTCAGATTACCTGACCCTCCCCAACTGTCCAGCACAGCCACCCCACTGCCCCATCCTCTAGTTTCAACTGCATTCTCTTGCCAGAGCTGCCACCTGTTCTTTGGTTCATTCTGGCCAGAGTAACTACTTCCTTAAAACTGACCTAATGACCTTGCTTGGGGCTAAGTTAAGCAATAATTCTGGCAGAACCAGGGGTTAGGAACAAGGTGACAAGGTCGGACTGCAAGACATTATGTGACGTGAACCAGGCTTCCGCGGGGAGAATGGGAGGCAAGATGCATGAAGGGCTCCCTGAAGTGGGGACTGCTGGTTTGGGGTGATAAGAAACATACTTGAAGCTTCCAGGGTACTTGATCCCAAGGAAAAACCAAATGGGAAAGGAAATGAGACCCAGATGTGAGGGATTCATCAGTGAGGGGAAGAAAGAGTAGACAGAAAATATGGAGTGTCTTGGAATTTCACTCCAAAGTGAGCCAGGAAGTCTCAATGTTAACCCCAAGAATAAGCTGGGCAGTCATTTACTGGAGGCCTGGTATATGCCAGTCACTGTGCATATCTCAGCAAGCTGGACATCACCCTTTCCCTCCAGGCACTCACTGTGCATTCAAAAACACTGAGAAGCAAGTTCTTGCTCACAATTATGTATAAGAAGTGGCACAATAGATGTGAGAGAAGGCTTCCCAAGAAAAACAGAGTTAGGCAGGTGAATAGTGGAAGAGATGAATGAACATTTAAAGGCCACCTATTTGGCTTCAGAATAAATTCCAAATTCCTTGGCTTAGAACACATGCGCTTTAATGAGATGGCAGCAGCTTCTCAGGTCTCAGTTGTCACCACTATGACCCACACACTGCATCCTGCCACAGTGGATTACTTGCAACAGTTTGGAGATATATATATATATATATATATATATATATATATATATATATAATTTTCTTTGACTTCCGAGCCATTGCAGATGGTGACTGCTTCATGTGGAATGCCCTCCCCAAGCTCCACCCATGGAGCCTCATTTATCTTGATTCAGTTCAGATAATACCTCCTCTTGGAAGTTGTCCCTTAACTTGACCACTACTTTCCAGGGTGCTTTGAGTGCCTGAAATAATCTTCTAGGGCTACCATAATCAAGTACCAGAAAGTGAGGGGATTAAATAATAAAATTTATCATTTTGTAATTCTGAATACTAGAAACCTGACACCAGGCAGGGTTGGTTCCGTTGAGAAAGAATCTATCCTAGTACTTGTTCTTGACTGCTGGTGGCTTTCTGGCAATCTTCGGCATGCTATGGCTTAAATGTGTAACTATGATTTCTGCTTTCATGTTTAAATGGAAGTCTACCTGTATCCATGTCTGTTTCTGTATCCAAATTTCCCCTCTAATGAGGATACCACTCATATTGAATTAGGGCTTACTCTAATGACCTCATTTTAATTTGATTACTTCTGTAAACACTGTGCCTCCAGATAAGGTTTTATTTTGAGGCACCGGGCATTAAGATTCCAACATATCCTTCTTGGGAGACATAATTCAATTTATAGCAGTGCCTCTTTTTTGGTGCTTCCATAGGACCCTGCAGTTATCATAGTATTAATCAATCTAATTATAATTGTCTTTAATTGTCTGTCTTTCTCTTCAGGCTGTGAGCTCCATGCGGGCAGGGATTATGATTTATGCATTGTTATATCCCTAGTACTTGAAACAAAACCAAGAACATAGTAGGCATTCAGTACATATTTGTCATGGTTTAAGTGTTACTTCTTTGAACAGAGGCCAATTTTTTCACTTGTGCTCCTGCATTTGCAGGGATCCTATCCCTATAGACTCCTACATCTCCAACTTCTTCCTCTCTAAGAGTAATAAAACATTTTCTATTCTTTTGCATTATAAGACTAACACCTACCCTTGCGCTTCCCTTTACTGCTCTAACCACATCTATTTGCTGTAAGCGCCAGACCTTCCAAAGAATTATCTGCATGTGGCATCTTCTCTTTTTGACCTCCTTTTCATCTGTGTTACTCCAATATGGCTTCTGCACACATCATTCTACCAAAAGGGTCTTTACTGAAGCTGTCACTGTCCTCTGGGTTACCAGATACAATGCACTGTTCTCTGTCTTCAGTTTACTCTTCCCCTTGGCAATTTTCCTCATAGTTTATCAAGCCCGCCTTATTAAAACGTTCTCTTATCTGTGTTTGCATACTTTTTCTCCCATTTCTCTACCTTCTCATTTGCTGGCTATTCGTAATGTACACAATCTCTAAGTTATGGAATTTCAAAGGTTCCATTCTGGCCTCTTTTCTCCCTCTAAATTGTTTCTCCACATGCTTTCACCCACGTTCATGCATTTAAATGCCACCTACCTGTTGATGGCTTTTAAATTTATATTTCTGGGCCAGTTATCTCTTCTGAGCTCCAGGTAAGTATATTTAACTACCCACTTGACATCCACTTCCATATCACAATGTTATTGCACAAAATTTCTATCATCCTTCCTCCTCTCCAAGCACATACGCAATTTACAAATCAGTAATCAGAAAGTTAGTGGTGCTTCACTCTACGATCCATCATCAAACCCTGTCAACACCACTTTTGGATGTATCAAGTTCAAATCAATTCCCTCCATTTCTACCACTACTCTCCTAGTCCACACTACCATCACCTCTTGCCACTAACATTATATCACATCCTAATTGTTTTCATAACATCTATTAGCCCTTCACTCCCACAAGCAACCAGAGTATTCTCAAAGCATAAAGTGGATCATGTTACTCAACTAAAAATCACTCGAGAATCCCAATCACACTGACAAGGAAGTCCCATGCACTGTCTGGTTTTTGCCTACCATTCCAGCTTCATCTATGATGATTTCTCTTTTGATCACTATATTCTAACCACATCAGCCTTTTCTCCATTCCCTAAACACTCTAAGAACTTTATCATTACAGACTTGTTGCTAGCTACTCCTTCTATTAATATACTCCCCCATCCCACCTCATTTATAATCTATCTTAGCCTGACTTACTCTTAGTCATCTTTCAGGTATTGTATCTCTGATATTCCTAAGACAATCCAAATAAAGTACCACTGTTATATGTCATCCTAGCATCCTGCACTTTTTCTTTGTAATGCTTATCACAAAATTAAATTATTTAGTGATAGAATGGATATAGGTAACACTCAAAACCCAGGAAGTAGTATTAGTTTGGTACTAACGAAAGGCTTATAGCCATTCATATATTCATGAGAAATATCACTCACTGTCTCCTATATGCCAATCATTCTTCTAGTTACAGAAGACAGAGTGATAAACCATTGTGATAATTCTTTAAACCGAGTCCACAGTGAATGCCTGAGAATATAGAAGAGCACCTTTTGGCTCTGGGTATTGGATGGGAGAAAACAGGCAAAGCTTCCTGTAGAGGATGATGGGTCATTATCTACTTGTTGTGTAAATGGGATTGGAATTTTTCAGCCAAAAGGCATGAATCAGGCTGATGAGGTTGGTGTGGTAAACGATGAGCTGGGGCCTGGTGGGAGATGAAATTGGAGAAGGAGTCAGAAGCAGGGTCAGAAAAAGCCTTGGCTTCCATGATGAGGAGCCTGGACTTTCTTCCTGTGAAGATGGGTATCAAATATCCACTGTGGGCAGGGCACCTTCAGCTGGGTACTTGAGGGCACAACTGGAAGTGACTTTCTGTCCCTGTCCTTGAAAGACTTACAACATCATGGGAAAATAAGACCTATGCATAAAAAGAGCCGAACTAATTCAAGGCCATACTGAACATTTACGTTTGTTCGTACGCGCCACTAGAAATTTTGTTAGGCCTTTACATTAGGTTGCTTCCCACTATTATATAATGCTTTTAAACCTAAGGCAAATTAGAACACTGGAATTTTATTTGCAGAGATTCTTTTCATAAGTAGTTCTTTCAGGATCTACATATTTTATAAACAATGTGAAAACATAAGTTCTGAGCAACTAAGGCCATCAGACTACAATATCGTCATGCTTGGAAACTGTCCACATTGTTTATTATTCTATTCCTAGCACCTAGTATAATGCATGAATAATATGAGGTTCTCAATAAATATTTTTGATTGAAGAAATGAAGATATATATTTTCTCCCTTTTCAGAGAAAAATCATTTTGCTCTGCCCCTCTCTTTCTCTCAGAGTATATCTTTAACATGCCAATCAGTTATGTTAGGTAGCTGGAAAGAAATATGAAAATAAGAAACAGAAACATAAGTGACGCAGCAAGGCAAACTCAGGGACACAGCAGAAGGATCTGGGATGGGAACACAAAGAAAGAAATGAAAACACAGTGGGAAGCTATAAATGCTACAGAAAACTCAATCTAGAAATCAACTACCGGAGGCAACCCACAAGTCTAATAAATTGCTGTAAGTGCTTAATGCACATTTCTCGAAAACTACTCTACTAGTGGCTTTCCATATATTTTGTTTGATTCCATCTTTATCTTTGTAATTTCAGGCTAAGTGAGGTGCAGTGTTGTCATTAACTGTTTAACAGAGTCAGCTGTCTAACCAGAACTCTAGATTAAGTATGAAAGGAAACTTACAGCTTCTTTACTTAGGGAGCACCTCCATTTTTATGAGGGTGTCGTAACTATCACTTCGCCCCCAACCCCAGAATTTTCCAGTCTGACTTATTTATTTTCCCACTTGCTTCACTGATTAAAGTTTTCAATGGGCCCTTTCAAAGTATATGTTTGTAACCTTTTTCAAAAGCAACCGTGCCTTTACATAGTCTAGCACATATTTTTGGTGTCTTGCTTTCTATTTCCTTTTTAAAATCAGAGCAGCATCTCCCTAACTGAACAAAAAACAAGGACCACCTATTTTTGAGTTTTTGGTTAGCATTTATTACTTGTACAAATGAATGAGATTCAGTGCAATATTTCAAGATGGAAACTGAACACAGCTAAAGTGTACCTGCAAATTCTTATCTCCATGGTTAAGTTCTTGGAGGGATTGTGTGTACTAATGTTATATTGTCAATCCCAGAATGGTTCCCCTCCCGTTGACTAGGAACTATTTCTCCCCTCTCACGTTGTAAATAAGCTTAAGGAAAAGTAGGTCATTCCACGAGCATCTTGGGACCAATTCTCTCCTTAAAACATTGGATTTGGGGATTAGCTTATACTTGAGGTTATGCAAATTTTATTCTGTTTTGTACTGTCCTAATCCAACCACAACTTCCTTGAGGATAGAAAGAGTACTTTGACTTCTTGATTACAAGATCAAATCCCCAGCTTTCTCAGAGCCTCCTTGACATCTCTATTTTTGAGGCTGTAGACAAGAGGATTGCACATGGGAGTGACAACATTATAGAACAGGGAGAAGGTCTTGTTGATAGCTGGCGACTGGCTTGCTAAAGGAACAGCATGGACAAGGATTAAGGTTTCATAAAACAGGGTCACTACTACTAGATGAGATGACCATGTGGAGAATGCCTTTTGCCTGCCAGTATTAGAAGGTATATGCAAGACCACTGAAAGAATCCTCCAGTAGGAGACTAGAGACAGTCCAAAGGGATCCCGGGTCACAAAGACTCTAAGACTCGTGCAGACCAGGTTGACCAGATATGGATCTGAGCAGGAAAGCTTCTACAGAGGTTTCAAGTCACAGAAGAAGTGGTCAATCTCATTGTCACCACAGAAGGTCAAGCTTGGATACCATGGCAGCCTGAAATGCAGCTGCCACTGTGAAGCCACTAAACCATGAGCCAATTACTAGACCTCCACACACCAGCATCTTGGGCACAACGTTGAATGTCTAACACACCTCCAGGCATAAGAGGTTCACCAAGAAGTAATACATTGGAGTCTGGAGTCCCTGTTGTGTGATCACTAGTGCCACAAGAAGATTTCCTGAAATGGCTAAATAGATGCCACCAAATACCAGGAAGAGCAAGGGATTCAGTTCCTTAAGGTCTCCAACCCCCAATATGATAAACTCAGTTACCACCATCGTGGCAGTTCCTGGCCCTATAGAAAGCAAAAGTTCCTGAGGAAGTCTTGGCTTCCCCATACCAATATATCAGGTCACTTTACCATTTAGATTTCTCACAATCCAGTTCTACCACTGGTGACAGCTCTGCAGTGTTGAGGGCATAGCCTGGGGTTTGGTCCTCTTCATGGCCGATTATATTTGCCTTCAGAAAACTGTTTCTAGAAATCAACAGAACCTGTCATGTGGTCAGGGTATGAGACAAGGAGGACGAGACTAAGGGAACAATCCAAGGTACAGTCACTTTGACAGCAAGTTTAAACCCCCAAACTCACATCGAGAGGACACATGGAGAGCCCATATTTGGAATCATTTATGCCAATCTGGACAGCAGAAATTTCCACGGAAATCCTTTTCCAAACATAGACAGTTTCAAGAAATGGCAGAGCAGACAGCAAGTCACATCTATGCCCCTCTTGCTCAGAGCATTGACATCAGGGTTGAAACGACGTGGAGAATCATTCCGTTGATGTTGTTGGACTGCCTGACCTCCTTAGGAGCTCCGTCCTCCAATCAGCAGGACAGCAGTCCCTGAAAAGAGTAGATTCTGTAAAACCAGGTGCATCTCCTGAAAGAGAGTAAAGATTTCTGATTTGTAAATGTCAGTCCCTTAAAAGACTGGAATTTAGGCTTTAAAGAAGAAAGCCTAGCAGCTGACATCTAAAACTACTGGTTAGACTCATCTTGCATGCACACACACACACGCGTGCGTGTATATAGGAACTCACATGTACAAAGAGAAAAAATGCATGTTATAATTATTGCTATTTTTTTTTTAAATTTGGATTTCCTTGATCCGTCTTTTTGAAGCATATTTCTTCCATGGGAGATTTTCTGTGCTTCAAATATGCTGATATTGGAGAGATAGTGGCCATAGTTTAGAGCACAAGAGCCAAATAAACAGGCTTTCCATATGCATCAGTGGGGGAGAAACTAGCACGTTTTTTCCTTCAGTATTCCTGGGCAGTGTGATATACCAATTAAACACACAAACTTCAGAGCCAGACTGCCTAGAATCAAATTGCAGCCTCTCAAGTTTCTGGCTGTGTGACCCTGAGCAAGTTACTTAACCTCTCTGAACATCAGTTTTCTCATCTGGAAAATGAGGATAACGTAAGTATCTCCTCACAGTATTGTTTGAGGAGAACATTTAAAATAATTAGAACAGAGCCAGACACATAGTAAACACTAAATGATCATTAAGTATTTTTGCTTACAAAATAAAACTGTTAATCAAAACTTCCCCATAGAAGCATTAACCAACATTACTAATCACTATGCTGAAAAAAGAGGAAGCAATATAAATGCACAAGAGGAAAATTGTACCTTTCTATTACTTCTTAAATGTTACCTATCACCACTTAAACACGTAATTTGAAGATAATTTAAAAGAATATTAGTATCTATAGAGTTAGGTAAGGATTAGATGCGATCATGTATGTAAAGCACCTACCACACGGAAAGTACTCAATTAATCATGGCTAATAATAGCACTAACAATGTCCCTGAAGTTATCAAATGTCTCTGTGACAGACGTGAGACTCAACAGCTCTGCGTGATTCCAAATGCTGCTCACGCAGGCGGCTACTATTATCTGCGCTCGTGCATGCGCATGTGTACTCTTTGTCTGTGTGCCTGGGGTTTTCAGATTCCCTTGGAAAGGGTTAAAGGCAAACTCTCCACCGCGATCGTGTGTCTTTTAGTGAGCCTTCTTCTTACTTGCCCACTTTGTACGGGCTCCCCATACACACAAGCCGTGGGCATCCACACTGCTCTCTTTGTTCTTTTGGCTCCTGTTCCTGTCCAGCTCCTGGCTCTTGCTTCGACCTCCTCTTGGAGGGGGAACTCAGGCCCTTTATTGGATGTTCTCAGCTCAGGCTCCCACCTCCTTCTCAAGAGCTTTGGCGCAGGCTCAGTCTCTTTGCTTTTCCCAATATTGAGGCCATCATTAACCATTTCCTTTAGAAATGCATCCCTACCCCCACTCTGTCACTGGCTTCCCTTCTATCCTGATTCATTTTTTATTTACAGCACCTACCATCCATAGCATGTAACACATTATACTGAATCCTGTCTACTAATTTGTCTCTTTTAATATAGGCTCCATGAGAGCAGGGATGTCCTCTCTTTTATCCACTGCCAAATTCTCAATTCCTAGAACATGTTTGGCACAGAACAGACACAATAAATATTTGCTGAGTGATTTAATGAGGCAATATGATAGAGTGAACAATGCTTTGCCTCTGGAGTCAAATAGAAGCATGTTTAGGTCTGAACTGTGCCGCTTACCAGTACATGACCCTGGGCCATTTAGGCACCCTCTATGTGCCTCTGTTTCCTTATGTGTTAAATAAAAATCTTGACAGAACCTCTTAGGTGTCCCCAGGTGTCTATTCTATGCTTCTACTAACTCAGGGATTGACAAGCTTTTTTAAAGGCCAGATAAGGGCCTGGAGCTTGGCTCAATGGCTTAAGCGCCTGACTGGCAGGCGCAAAGTTGTGAGTTTGATCCCCAGTGCCGGAAAAAAAAAATAAATAAATAAAGACCAGAGAGCAGTATTTTAAGTTTTGTGGGTCATCCAGTTTTATCAGAGCTGTTCAACAGTGCCATTATATGCAGAAAGCAACACAGATAATACCTAAATGAATGGGAGTAGCTACATAACATAAAAGTTAATTTACCAAGAAAAAAAGTTGTTGCATCCCAAACCACAGTCTGCCAACCCTTGTAGCTGGACAGATGGCAGCCTTGCTGAAGTTCACATATCCTTTGTAGCTAGGTCAAGCCACTAGGATGTGAATGGAATGAAATACATAACTTTTAGATTGTGCCTTTAAAAGAAAATTATATACCGTCACCCTCCCTTTATCATCCTTCTCCCTGGCTGGAATGCAGACCTGATAGCAGAATGGGAAGCTACCATCTGGGATCATGAGGTGAAAGCCAGGTATTGGGGTGAGCAGTGCAACAACACAGCCCAGAAGCTGCCTGAACCCTCCAGCGTGGCATGCCATAGGGACCCTAAACAGTGTACCCAGCCTTTGCCTGCAGAGAAAGACATTTCTAGTTTTTCTTCATTACGGAATATTTTTAGTCTTTTGTTATGACAGCCTCACCCTATCTTAACAAACAAATGATTATAACTACCTCTAGGGTTGTGATTAGTCAACATGATAGTCAGTATAAAAAATTTATCATAGTGGCTGGCACAAAATAAATGGCAGTTTTCACTATGATTTTGTCTGTTAGTGACTTCACCCCTCTTCTCCATTCTTCCTCTTCCCAGATGTCTTTAAATATAATGACTAGCTGCATAATGACATTTCAGTCAACAAGAAACCACACATATGATGTTTGTCCCATAAGATTCTAGCACCTACTGATGTCATGCCCACCTTTGTTGTGTCACCTAATGGCGCATTTATCAAAACACGTGACAATCATTAAGTGACACTTGACTTTTGGTTTATTCTAAACTGATTTTGGTTCTCCTGTCAGGCACAAATACCTTTGACATGGATTCAACAACTCCTTTACTCTATGAACTCAAGAACTCCTCACTTGTGTGAGAAGAGAATTCAAGCAAAAGCAACCAAAGTTTTGCATTTTCCCAGATAAAATTAAAATATACATTTGACTGATTTCAGCCTTTTTCATAGTCTTAAACAAGCTAAATAAGGAATCAGTCTTCAAGCTAGCATACACATAGTCCCAAATCAGAGTTTCTCAATTAGAGGTGGTTCTTCCCACACCCACCTGGCCTAGGGGACATTCAACAATATCTGCAGACATTAGAGGTCCAAGATGCTGCCACAGGCTCTACAATGCACAGAACAGCCCCAATAACAAAGAATTCTCAGGCCTAAAATAAAATATGAGTAGTGCTAGATGGAAAGAATTTTGCCCTAGAGGTAGACAATGACTTCCCAAGGAGGTAGGTAGGCAAGGAGATTTTTAAGAGTATTAATTTTCAACTTAGTTATGAACTGTTCTGGAAAACTGGTCTGCTTTCCTGAGCTTGAGGAGTCTTTCTGGTTCTCCTTTCCTGCCTCTCTCACAATCACCATTATGCTACTTTGCAGGTGAAAAGCATCTTGAATCTCACCATGACTCAGGTTTTCTTCTCTGAGGTTCCAGAGTACCACAGAGTAGAATGGATAGGACCTGGAAGACAGCACAGTCCCAGGTTCCCATTAGTACTCTACCACTTACTAGCTGCATGGCATGCTTTTATTTACTTATTTTAACACTTTGGAGACTTCTGGGCACACTAAGGTTTTTGCATAAAATTTTATTTTACATACCTATTATTGTTCGGCTATATAATAGAATGATCAAGAGCAGACTTTCAAGTATAAAGATGTTTGACGTTAGAAAAAAATTCCATAGGGAATGAGAATGTGAGTTCAAGAAGAGAAGATAATGGTGTTAAATGTCTCCCTGTTTGAGCACCTGTCCATTTATATTTTAATGAGCGACAGTGGATATTAAAATATTATAGCCTTTAGTTAGAACCCATTGAAGTAGTTAAAAGGATGATGCAAGAGTTTCATTTTAAACTGTCAGTATTTACAAGGTTACAAAAAAATACGTGTTTACCTCTATTTGAACTTACAATGAAAAATTTCCAGATGTCAATCTAAAAATGTGCAAGGAGCAGAAAAAAAGTATAAAGTCTAAAGAGCTACGTTCCTGCTGAATCCCCTCTGTGTCCTTTTTCACTTGATGAAAAAACAGAAAGAGGAAAAAAACCAGTCACACGGAGATGTGATTAAAATGCAGCAGCGAGTCCCACCGCACAAGACCGGTTTTCTCCGGTCCCCGCTCATCCTGCCAGCTAGCTTCCAAGTGGTTTTTTTTTTTTCCTTGTTCAAGAAGTTCTTCATGCTCCCCCAGCCTTCCTTTCAACCCAATACCTATTTTTTCCCTTTTTATCAAATAATGACTCTCTTAGTCATCACTGCAGGTCTCCTGGACTCTTACAACCTGCTTATGACTCAACCTGCTTTTAGCGAGTGGGCCTCCAGATATAATCCATGATTATCAGGCAGAACTTTCAAAAACATATTAAAAGAAAAGAAGTTTTAAAACAGTGCTATAAGGTTGTCTGCACGTACACACTCACTCACACAAACAATACCATCCTAGCTCATAGAGAACTTGCTGTCCCCATCAAGAGAACTATTGAGAAAATAGACGAGTCAATCAAGTGAATTCATTTTGCTGCTTGTTTTTATGCAGGGAACAGTGGGATCTGCTTCTTTTTCTAATGGCAACCTTTATTGTTTTAGGCAAATCTTGAAAACCATTTGTGTTTATGGGTCCAGGAGAGTAATTGAATATGCACACCCAAAAAAAGCATTGGTGCACAAAGGAGATAGTGGAACTGTCACAGCCATGAGAAAGAGGGATATGCCTGATATCACCCACCAGGCCAGACCTGCACTTTCACAATGAAGTCAGCAAACACAATCTTGAAACAGAAATGGCGATAAACAAAATGGTTTGCCTTCGTTCACATTGGTTTGCACAGCATAGTTGCACACTGGACTCCAGCCTGATTAATGTCTTTTGCTTCTCTGAAAGTCTGAGCCTCCACTTGATTCTTCCTTGTGGAAAGACAGTTTATTTATTGTTTGAACCAAACCAAAGAAGGGAATCCTTCCTTAAGTGCTCCCCCAAGACCAATCAACAAGTACTGATTTTCGTTTTCCTGCTTATCTTGTGTTAGCTGTGTGGCCTTGGGTGATATTTTTAGCCTCTCTGAGAAGCGCTTTCTTTATCTCTGAAATAGGGATAATGCAATCTACCTGGACTCTCTTTATCTCTAAAATAGGGATAATGCAATCCACTTTGACTCTCTTTATCTCTGAAATAGGGATAATGCAATTTACCTTGACTCATATACAAAATGGATAGTGGAAGTTTTAATGAGGCAGTATTTTAAAATACTATACAAACTACATTAAAATAACAATAAAAATAATTTAGATTGTTTTTCTTGTTATTATTACTCCCAAGACTACACATTCCATATTTGGTTACCTATAATTATTAAAAATAAACCAAAACAAGAATCTGTTTAAATTCTTTCTATTCTTCCCTGGTCTGCTCATTAAATCCATACAACACACATTTAACTCCTTCTATATATAGCTCTACAGATCATTGAGAAGAGAGATCATTGAGATCTACCCCCTCAACTGGATTTTCTCCTCTCTGAGCTAAAAGGAAACCAATCAATTGAAAAACAATTAAAGAATAGGAAAAATACAATACCAACAGACTTACATTTCTCATCAGTATTGTCTGCTTCACTGATGGCTACTGTCCCCTTTGGAAATTGTTAACATATTGAAATGAAGTTGTTTAGTCTGGCAAAGGGAAAGTTGTTTGGGTTTACTTTTTTATTCCCAGTTCTACTCAGTGTTTAATACCCTTTTTTTTTTCAGCACCGGGGATTGAACTCACAGCCTCACACCTGCCAGACAGGCGCTTAAGCCACTGAGCCAAACTCCTAGCCCTTTAATACCCTTTTGATGTGTTTGTGAATGAGTGGATGAAATTTCACAAAGATTATTTTTCCTAAGCGAGTAGCCTCAAGTCCCCAAGACCTGCCTCAATGTACCAGCATGAACCCCAAGCCAACATGAACTCCAACCTTCACTCGCTGCACCTGCTTTGTCTCTCTACGCTTCCTGGCGTCTATTCTACAGATGTTGGGGGAAACTGTGTCATTAACGGATGCCAACGTGAGTCTTTTCTCTACTTGTTTTTGGCAAAGGAGGGGACTAGTGGGGATTAAGCAGCCTGGTCCTAAATTCTCATTTAAATGAAGCTGGTGGGATAACCACATTTGCTTCCTAGGTGTTAATACTGCAGCTTTAATTTTCAATCAAATGACTAAAAGCAAAATGGACGGAACTCTCCAAAGCCAAAGAAAGTTCTATGGGGCCAACTAGAGAGAAGAGTATGTGTGTTATTTTCTTTTTATTTTTTGTTAGGTTTGGTATTTTTGTTTTTCTTTGTGTCTCTGTCTGTTTGCTTGCTTCCTTGTTTGTTTTAATTATGCACACCTCACCTCCTCTCTATAATCTGGGCGAGCAGGGCAAGCGGGAGGGTCCTGGAGCTGCTTAAGTCTTGAAGCTCTGTCAGGGACACTCCAGTCCCATTCTCTGCCAAGTCAAGCTGAGCTCTCAGTCCCAAAATATTCCTTTTCTCTAAGATCTTAAATCTTCCAAGCCAGAGAAAATGGAGAAAAAATTACTCAAAAGGAATTGTGTAGATATTAGTAAGATAAAGTCAAGCATGACTAAGGAGCTATCCCTTTCCAGCCATCAGGTAAGATATATCCTGGAACATTATAAATGGTCAGTCCCATGAGAGTAGGAATGCCCACTGTCCTGGATGTTGTGTGCCAATGCCTAAACAGTAGCTAGGCAGATGATACGCACTCAGGAAATATCTAAGAAAGGCAGAATATTTGGGGAGGACAGCATGAGAATATGCAGGAAAGAAGGAAGAAAGGGAGGGATGGAGGGATGGAGGGAGGAAAGAAAGAAGGAAGGATGGAAAGGAGAGAGGGAGGGAGGGAAGGAGGAAAGAAGTTTTCTAAGAAAACCATCTAAATGAATAATGCTGGCAAGACTTCGAGAATCCTGAGGTCATAGAGGAAGAAGGCACTATAAAAATCACTAGTTCCCAGTCCTCTGCATTCACAAAACCTATTTGAACTATTCAGCATTCCATTTTTGAGAATTCATTGGATAAAAGTCTCCATGGCTCTCTTTGCTCCCTATTTTTATTGCCATTAAAGTTATGCTCACACACCGGTCTGTAACTGAACTGAAAATTTCCAGACTACACATTCAGTTTAAGATTGCCACTTGAGCTATCAGTAAGCTATTTAGGAAATTTTCCTGGATTAGTTTAGTCTCCAGAGCAGCCAAACCAACTGGTCAGTTTCAAAAGAAACAGTATTCAGTCAACCTGGCTGTATTCCCTTCTCCCCACTTCCTTGGATATGCATGGCACCTGGATAAATTTCCATGGAGAATAAGATTTCTGGTTTATTTAGAGATAGAGAAAATGTTCTTTTGCAAATTCTGAGCAGTTGATACTCAACAAAACTAGGAAAGGTTAACATACTCTTGTGGGGAGAAAGAAAAATTAAAATAGAAGTGATCATAATTCAAATGAAAAAAAATTGTCAAGGGCTTTCCTGCATTCAAATTACATTCGGCCCACTTCCCTACACCTTGTACAGTTGAAACTTTGGCAGTGGTACAAAGGGTATGAATGACCTCCCTGTGGCCCTGAAAGTACGTTAAGATTCGAAGATGAGCACATACTTTCCATAGTAACTCAGGCAGTGTGGGCATAGGCCCTTTGAAAAGATTTTAAAAACGTGGGTTGAAATCAAGAGTTTTCAGCCCACCCTGGAAGGATCAGTTATGCCTCATGAGACAGAGCACCCAATTTTTAAATATTTCTGCAGTGTTTTGCCAAATGTAGCAACATTTATATTATCACTGTAGTGGTAGAGGTGATGGTGTTAACAGTCACAGGAGTGACAGGCATTAACATTTGTTGAGCCTTAAATTCATAGTGAACCTTATGATAGAGAATTTACATGGATTAACTTATTTATTCATTTATTACTTTACTTCATCTGCAAAACCACCCTATCAGGTTAAGTTCTGATATTATAGTATAGACATTTTCAGACGATGAAACAAAGGTAAAAAATGTTAGGCAGCTTGTCCATAGAACATACTTATTTCACCATAAAGAGCTCTGCTTCATAAATACAATCCATTCTTTGGTCCTCTTCAAATCATATTCTAACATGCAAATCAGTAGGTATCAAAGGCTAATGTGGGAAACTTAGTAAGAGACAAAGTTAAAATCAGAGGGGCTCGGCAGGGATGTAGCTCAGCCACACAGCGCCTGCCTGACAAGTGCAAGGTCTTAAACTCGATTCTCAGTCAAAAAAAAAAAAATTAGAGCGGTTCAATGTGCTATCCAACCAACCCTCAGTTCTACAAACTGATCCAAAACTTTCTACTCTCATGGGGAGCAAAGAGCACTGTTTTTAGATGCTAAGGGAAGCATTAATATGTAGAAGTACACTTTCTATGAAAATGTTTCCTTAATGATTGTTATAGTTTGTAACATCAAATTAACCTATTCATAACTCACTACATTAAGGCAGGAATTAGGCAAATACTTTATATCTATGAACTCCCTGATCTTTTGTAGACTTATTAAAATCAATGTAATCTTGATTATAGGCCAGGTGACCAAACTGCCTTCTAAATTGTTAACAATATAAGATTAGCACCTCATTCTTTAAAATAGTCACACAGTTTATGCAAAAGCATGATTGTTGACAGAATAATAATTGGCATAATTAAGGAAAAAGAAGGGGGAAATAAACATTTATCGACCACCTCCATCGTGTCATATTTGGGGTCTCCACATATATTATCTCATTATAATGATAATGCATATTTCACATGATTATTCTGAAACTTAAATGAGCCACATACGTGAAAGTGCCCAGGGGTAGACAGAGAAAGGGATCTAGCCTTATTGATTACTGACCATGTTCCAAGTCTGTGCTATCACATACATTATTTCTTTTTAATCTTCAAAACAGCTCTGCATGCTTGGCTTTATTATCTAGGTTTTATGTATAAGGAGAATAAGGCTCAGACAATTTGTAACTACTAAAGCAGACCCTGAGCTGACTGAATTCTACTTCCCTGCTCTTACCACTTGAAGGATGCCAAAAGCCTTCATAACAGCACTTCATCATGCTGAGGGAGGGAAAGCAAGCACCAGGATTCACTCACTCATTTACTCATTCAACAACTATGCCTTCACCACATACTCTGTGCCAGTCCCTAACTAAATTCTTTCCATAAATGATCTCAGTGAATCTTCACAATGCTCTTGTAGATGAATACTAGGATTATTCTACCTTCACAGAGGAAGAAAAGGGCTCAAGGAGGTGAAACATTTTTTTCAGCATCACAGAGCTAGGAAATGGCAGAATCTAGATTCAAAATTAATTTTGCTTGTCTTTAAAGCCTGCACTTTTTCCACAATACTGTGGATATGTCTAGGGAAAACCCCCTATATACAAAGTTACATAGTTTGTATGGTATGGTTTGGCTCCCAGCATTAGGAATCTATCAAGTGAACTGACCTCTGTAGCCTAAAACAAAGTATATCCTCTGTTCCTTTGTAACCAGAGGGGAGGGAGATAAAAAAAGGAACGTGGCAGGAGGAAGTGTCTGATAGTTCTAGTCACTCTAGAGCTTAAAAGAATTTCCAGCGATCATAGACAACTGTCATGCAGCAGCATTTCTGACCTGTTTTATTTCCCACTAATGGTACATTGAGGCATCCTCAACCCAAAGGGGAGTATGATCTGTGAAAATCCATCCTTCAGTACTAGAAACAGTCTTCCAAGGTCCCTTTTGATGCATAAAAGGTAACATGGGAAAGGTTACTGAATCTCATATGAAGACTATTTTCAAGTCATGAAGTTGCCTGCAAGATCAATTTCCTTTCGTTCGCTTCAGCAGTATCCTCTGTTTAACCTTATTAATGAGTGGCCAATGATCATACCTCACAGCAGGCAAACCCCAGGCGACCTCCTTTCTGACAAGGAGCAATGGTCAGTCTCCTGCCTGGTCATAGCTACTGCCATATTCTCCATTTTTACTCTAGTTCCCCATTTTCTGCTAGCCAAAGAGATGCTTTCCTAAATTCTAGGCAAGCAAAGTTACCTTTCATCTTATTTGAAGTTGATTCCTTTGACTATTCCCTCATACGACTATCTTCCCATACCTGCTCCAGAGCAACAGAGATGGAAGTCAGGGGTTCCAGAGAATTCTAGCCTGGTTGACTGGAGGACCCCCCTAGGGGATGGTTGGCCCAGAATAAGGGTGTGATGCTAATGAGGCCTAAATGGAAGGTTCAAGCTCAGTGGGACCAGTTACTATCTTGCATAGGAAAATCTATTCCATATCTGAAAGTTCTGTGTGGCCATCTCCGAAACAAAGGCCCTGGCACACAAAGAGGACCTGGACCAGAGAATAGGAAACCTACCCATGAAGTTCATCTGCTAATAAAGCCACAGGGGAAATAACCGTAGGCTTCAACCTTTACTGGCAGTGCAATACAACGGGATACAAATGGCCTTTGGAACTAGAAGCCTGAGGGACTGAAGTTACTTCGACCCTTTGAGATTTTGTTTCTTCATCTTTTTTAAAACGTAGTGAGCTTGGTGAAGAGGAGGCAAAGAATGAGACAGAAAATTACATTCATTGAATATGTCCTTTCTTCCAGACATTGTACTCAGTACTTCACATGTACATTCACTTTATCTTCCTCAAATTTCTACAAGTTATGAATTGTTATTGAGATAATAATGTACAATATAAGAGAGTGCCTGGTTCATTGTGTACTTAATAAATGTCAGCTTTCTTCTTTTCTGAATCTATAGAGAAGTGACAAGGACTCTAGTTCCCAGAGAAGACATCTATTCCACGTTCTCGCTGGTGCTTGGTAACGCAGTTTGAAGAGGCTTGCAGCAATCATTTTCAGAAGTAATCACAGAATGTCAGGGAGGAAGGAACTTCACAGATTGTTCAAGTCTAACTCTTCAATGGATAGAACAGGGAGATTCTTGCTTGTGATCAATGTGGCAGAAAGACCTGGAGGAGAACCAGAGAGTCCTCCCTCCCACACGTATGTGTTTTTCTGCCTCTTTAGGGACTGGCTCAGAAAAAGACCCTCCCAATCCTGCCTCAACAGAAGTGAAGGGCATAATTCAGGTCTTGTGGCTGCAGTTAGGTGAAACACCTTGAGGTTCAGGCACTACTGTTTCCTGGAAGTTTCACAAAATGACTTTGGGGTATAAGGAGGAGGGAGGAAAGAAAGGGAAGTTAGAATCCACAGGTGTCATCATGAGGGGATGGCCAATTTGGAAACAATAGCAGAAACAAATGCAGAACAATGACCTTTTCACAGCTCACCTTTGGGAATTAGGGAACCGAACAATGTTCCACCTTCCCTGAGGGGTTCTGAAGTTCACTACACTCTCCTATGGGTGGCTAGCAATCCCTATGAGCACTCCCAGTCATTGTTTCTCAAAGGCCCCTGTTAAAAGAGATATTCTGATGAAGAAGAATTCTACTCTAGGAGCTGGAGCTATTCACAGTATATATTTCACAAAAGTTTGCCAAATGAATGAAGGAGAGTCCAAGTTTACCTAGGGAGGGTCTCCTGATCTCTTGTTGAAGCACCAGAGTAGGGCTGAATATCTAAAGCAGTGCATAAGCATTGGTGGCGAGTTCAAATTCTAACCTTCTGGCCCATAACCAGAGGCTGTCTGTAGAAGAGACCACAGTGTTTTTCCAAAAGCAAAAATTATCTACTCCTTGAAGTTTGCAAAAAAGAATGGAAGCAGATGTCCGGGAAGTCCAACTTGAAAGAACTGAGACCAAAACTGAAATACCTCAGTAAGAGGAATAGAGGTGGAGAGCAAAACTCCCTACTCCAGCAATACATCTTCTGCTACTACTCAAAAAGTATTTGTGGAGTAATCCCAAGCATCTCTACCATAATCATAACTTTTGTAGAGAAATGGCCTAAATGGAAACTAGAACAATCAAAAGAATTGTGGAGGCGAGAACAGAGAAGGGATACTGATCAAGAGGATGGTTTTGAAGTGTCAGAGAAAATTCCAATGTAGTCTCCAAATTTCCTTGAATGAATAAGCACCTCATTTTGTCCACAAGCTTATCCTTTTAGGATGAATAATCCATAGATTAAGAAAGCATTAAAGAATGCTAGAATCCTGGTATATGGGTACACACACACACACTCGAATATTCATAAGATAGACACAAAAATTCAAATGCAGGGAAAAACAGTAACAAAAACCCAGACAGAAATGTGCCAGATACAAATTCATAGCATGCACAGATACAAATTCATAAACATGAATAGATAAAAGCATACAAATGATCATACACAGAAATACAAACACACAGCGTGCGCATACACTTCAAATGGAATAGTCATACTTCTTGGGAACACTGGGCAAACCAATGATCACAAAGTCATAGTTTGCTACTACTCCCAGCCCTTTCTCTACCTGGCCTACCATGCAAGATTTTCCTTAACTTAATCAATTAAAAAAGTTGTAACAATTTCCAACACAATATACTTCCTGTCCTTGGCAATTGCAGTTTGAGGATTACTAGAGTGATTATTTGAAAAATATCATTCTCAAAATAATGTAAGTCTCAGAGCTGGAAGTAGAAAAATATCTCTACAAACAAGATTTTTCTTCTTTATTACATTATTTGATAAACTATCATCCCTACGCTGCACTCCATGGCCCATATATTATCTTGGTTGGACTCAAATTTTTTTGAACCAAATTTTCCCTTTGAATTGACATTTTCTAAGTCTTTACCCCAGTCCTGCCCTTCTTGAGGCAATTTCTTAGTTTGCTCAGGATGTGATAGCAAAATACCTCAGACTGAATTGTTTATAAACAGCCAAATTTCTTTCTCACAGTTCTGGAAGCCAGAAAATCCAAGATCGAGGTGCAAGCAGATTCAGTGTCTGGTGAGGGCTCACTCTGTTCTTCAGAGATGTACCTTGTGTTGTGCCTTAACATAGCAGAAGCCCAAGAGCAAACAAGTACCCACAGGACTCTTTTAAAAGAACACTAATCCCATTCAGGAGGGTGGAGCCTTTATGCCTAATCATCTCACGGAGACCCCACATCTTAATACTATCTCATGTATGAATTTTGCAAGTGCACAAACCTTCAGGCAATGTCATATACAGTTTCCCCTAGGCAACGCTAGATCTGAGAGGATTAAAGAAAGATCAGAAAACTAAAATTCTGAATCACTGTTCCAAATCCCACTCTAGGTGGAAATTGAACAGGTAGCAATTTGACTGATGTTGACTTTGCCAAGAACAAGGTAGAAGGTGCAGGAAATTTGTTCCCTTTGCATTCTGGGTCACCACAATTACATAATTCACTTATTGTGCATAGCACTTTACAGTTTATAAACATGCTATCAGAATTACTTCTTTTTTCCTTGAAATAGCTCCCTGACTCTTTAAGCCATTTTAATATTTCTTTTGCTTGTGCTCTGAAACAAGGTCTTGCTCTGAAACCCAGGTTGGCCTCAAATCCATCATCCTCCTCATTCAGTCCCTCAACTGCTGGAATTACAGGTATGAGCCACCGTGCCCAATTGATGATGGTTAACACTGATTATCAACTTGATTGGATTGAGAAACATCAAGGAAATCAATAAAGCATGCTTCTGGGAATATCTGTGAGGGTATTTCCAGAGACTTTTGGCATGTGGAATAGCAAACTCAAGGGGAAAGACCCTCTTTGACTGTGGGCAGCAACATTTAATAAGGTAGGGGCCCAGATGGATGGAAAGAGAAAGAAGTAGGAAGCCAGTCAGCACTGCACAGGACCTCCTACTACCTTGTCTTAGCATACTTAACCTGTTTGATATCTCTTCACTCTGCCTCATATTGTCTATGCCTAAATACATACTATGATCTCATTTAATCTTCAATAACTTCCCAGAAGTCCTACAGACAATAAGTGATAGAGTTAAGGTTACAATCCAGAGCCACTGGGTTCTTAATGCTTATACTCTTTTATAACATTACACTGCCTTTCAAAGCTAATCGTCGAACTATTCTGCTAATTGAGTAATACCATATATCCACCAATTAAAAGAATATGAAATAGTTATGTTTTGCTGTTGTAGCCAGTGTGCACAAGAGGAGCTCAATACATTTTTGTAGTTAAATTTTATGCTAAAATATTGAGTATCTACTATATTTCTGGCAAGATCCAATGATAGAAATAAAACACAATGTAGTAAAGCACTAAGTGGTACACAGATAAATGTCTACTTATAAACTGAGAGCAGTAGCAGATTAAAAAGTAGTTCCAAAAGGGACCAACAGGGAAGAAATTAACATTGGCTGATACTATCAAGGAGCAAATAAATGTTGAGCTTGTCTACGAAGAACTGGGAATTTTAAAGACAGAAAGAGAAATTTCCATGCAGGAGGACCAGTATAAGCAATGACAAAAGCAGATGTGGATGTTCTGTGTATGGGAACAACTGAAAAACCTTGCTTCATTTCAATATAAGATATATGTTAGAGAGCTATGTGAAATACTGGACCAGTTGGAAGTGCCTAGTTACCCCCTAATAAGGAAGGGAGCAGTTTGCATTACACATATGCTATTTTTTGTACGAATACACTGGGAGCTCATGAAAAAGTTTTGGGGGAAGGGGGCTTCCTGAATTGTTTCCTCAAATTCTTTACTCCTATGAAGCAAAAACCAGAAGAAGTGGGGCAGTAAGACTTCTCACAGGCAAGGATCTATTATTTCTGGATAAGTTTAGAGCCCAAACTTCTTTGCCTCCAAAGGAACGATAGAGAACTCTTTAGCACCCAGGACTCAAGAAAAATCTTCCTCTTGAGAAAAAGAACATAAGCAAAATCCTCTACTTCTAGAGAATGGGCAAGGATATTTCTTGAGTCCAGGATCATATAAGCACACTCAACACAGGGTTGTTATGCCACTGGAAGAGCGACAGAAAATTCCCACCTAAGATCAAGCAGAGATATGAGTTTTGTTGCCACTGTGAGGACAGCCAAGTATATTAGGAACCCCTGTTCCTAAAGCCCAGGTACAAAGAGTCTGCCTGCAATTGAGACTGGAGCATGAAAACAGAGAAAATGTCATGCCTCTGTTAGCAGTCTGGTATCAAATAACAAACAACATCTTACCACTGGAAGAGGAGCTAGACTCCCCTCTGTGGCCCAGGCATGCAAGGGCAGCAAAAAGCTGACAGGGAAGCAGAAAAACCTTCCAAAAACACAATTCCCATTCTAAACATATGGTATCAGCAACCTGTCACTAGAGGAACTCAAACCCTTGGTGCACTAACAATGATAGCACAAATGATAAAGTTTGCTTACTTCATGAGTGGGTTGACCCAATTTTGCAATGAGATGGCTTTGTATAAGAAGAAGCAGGGCCATTTCCAGGCATAGGTACTATTTACCTTAGTCTCTGCTAACCTTCTTATTACATTATGAGTCAAATACAAAATTAGGGGAACAAAACCCCACTGTCAAAAATAATTCAATCAAGCAAGTCTGATTCAGATATTGGAATGATTAGATACAGATTTCTTCAGATGTAGAATTTAAAATAAGCACACTTCATATTATAATGACCTAGTGGAGAAGATGGAAATATATGCATGAACCAGTGGAGAATTTCAACATAGTGATCAAAACAATATGTAACAATGAAATGGAAATACTAGAAATAAAAAGTACTCAATAACAAAGTAATGTAATGAAGTTACACAGATAAGGATAAACATTGTGTCATCTTGAAAAATTAAGAAGTTTAGCTAAGGGACTCAGCAGGGGACCACAGTCCTTACTTTGTAAACATCCTCATCCTGTGTAAGAGGAGGGCATGGAGACTGTGAGTGCTATATCCGCCCTGGAGTGAGTAGCCTACTTACAATATAAAGGAGAAAAAGAGGATTGCCCCCATCACTTTCTGTTCTTCTCGCTTTTGCTGTCTTCTGCTGCCTTGAACTGTTGCCTCTGTGCCATGCCAGCCTGCCTTGGAACCAGTTGATTATGGACTGAAGCCTCCACAAACCATGAGCTATATAAACTCTTCCTTCCTTAATTTTGGGTGTTGAGTATATTGTCTCAGCAACCCGAGTAAAGTAACTAAGACAGATGGGTGCATCGGTAGGTGGATACAGCCAAAGAAAGAATCAGTAAGCTTGAGAATAGGACACTGTGAATTATTCAAATTACAATATAAAAGAAAGAAGAAATGAAAACATGGGTAAAGTTTCCAAAAGTTATGAGGCAATTTAGAGTTGACTGAAATACAAGTAACTAAGTCTCAGAAACAGAAGACAGAAGAAATTGGGGAAGAAAGAATTATTTTAAAACATAATGGGTTTGAGATTCTCAAAAATAATAAAATATTATAAGCCAAATATCCAAGAAAATATTTTAAAAATTATAAAACAAAAATAGTAAAGATTAGAAACAAAGTAAATGCAAGAACACAAAAATTAGAATTGAAATAGTTTTCTCCTCAGAAACTATACACTCCAGAGGACAAATGGGTGACATCTGTAAAGTATTGGAAGAAAAAACTGTCAACCCAGAAATGTGCAAAAAATGAAGGAAAACTTAAGATTTCCTCAAATAAAAGCTGAGTTACATTACTTCTAGCAACTGTACTATAAAAGTATTGAAAGATTTCCAGACAGAAAGATTGTACCAAATGGAAACTAGAAAGAAATTAATAGCAGAAATGGTAAAGATAAAGGAAAGCATACAAGGCATTCTTTGAATATTTTATCTATATAAAAGATAATAGACTGTTTTAAGAAAAAAAGAGTAATAATGGATGGTGGGGTCTATAGGGCATGCATAAATGAAATGCATAACAATAATAGTGCAGCAGAAGTGAGGAAGGTATTATAAGTTTCTTGTAGTTGTTAGGGTGGAGTGCCAATTTGGATTGGCTTTGGAATCTGCTCAAGGATTGGTGGATATTTCTGGGTAGGCATGGAGGTGTGCCACTGGGTACTGTATCTGGCCCCTTCCTCTCTAACACTGTCCCCCTGCTTTACTTCCCAACCACCATGAAATAAGAGGCTTTGCTCTACCTCACCCTTTCACCATATTTCTGCCTTAGATCCAGCTGACTCTGAACTAGAAATCTCTGAAACTAAGAGCCAAGTGAAATCTCTCCTCCTTTAAACTGTGGATCTTGGGTATAGTGTTCCAGTGAAGAAAAGCTGATTAATAATAGTTTTTATATTATATATGAAGTTGGGCTCTGATTAAAGATGTATATTGTAAATGATAGTGAAGCCAATAAAGAATAATTTGAAAAGCATATATGTGTCAAAAAAGTAGATAAAATGGAATCATGAAGATTCTCCAACTTATCCAAAAGAAAATATAAAAACAAATAAAGAACGGATGAGATTTAAAGAAACCAACAAGACATAGATTTAACTGTAGCATAAATTCTATTAAAATTAAGTGGTGTGAACACTCACAGAAAAGGTAAATCTTGTCAGATTGACTATAAAAGCAACAATCAACTATGCATTATTTAGAAACATCGATAGATGAGAAGTAAAATGAAGAAAAATAAGATTGATCATATAATCCTTAAACAAAAGAGTGGCTATATTGATTCTTATCAGACCAAAAATACCTAAGAACAAATGATATTGCTGTAAGAGATAAAGAGGGACAACACATAATGATAAATGATTTGTGTGTAAAAAGAAATAATAATCCAAAATGGATGTAGATTCATCAACGGAATTCCGAAATACATGAATGTTTTAGAACTAAAAGAAGTTGGATTCTTCAACATTTTTCTCTCATTTAACTACACAGCATGATGAATAATATATGAGTGTATGATACTATTGGCAAATTTGACCTAATTGATATTTATAGAATACTCCATTCAACAACAGACTATAAATTCATTTCAGGTATACATGGTACATTCACAAAAAAATGCATACTTTGTTCATAAAAGAAAATATAAATTTTTAAAAGATTGGAGTCATAGAAAGTAGTTTCTCAACACAAAAGAATTAAACAAATCAATATTTTGGAAAATATCTAAATACGTAGAAATTAAGCAATGCTATTCTTAAAAACAAACAAAAAAAAAGGAATCCATGGGGTCAGTTCCCACTGAGAGTGCAGTGAGAAACAGAACACTGCCTGTTCCCCTAGGGCTCTCCAGACCCCCTCCCCCGCTCCGTGAGGTGGGTGACCCGCAGGGGCCCCGGGGATGGGCCACGCAGGTCCTGGATTCCCCAGATCCCGTGCTGTGACTGTCCACAGGCTGGGCCCAGGCTTTGAAGCACAGGCAAACAGCTCCCCAGGCTGCAGGCTTTCCAGGACCAACCGTATTTGCCTAGGCAAAGCTCTCCACAGCCGTGGAAGACGTGATCCCTTGCAGCAGCAGCAGCGTGGTGTGGTGAGAAGAATGGCAGGCTCTCGACCTCCACAGAGACCTGCTGCATCAAGGGCCCGAGAAAGTTGCTCTGGAAGCTTGGCTACTTGGGGCTGTAGAACTGCCCAGAGCCAGGTCCTGGGGGTGATTGCTGTGTACCAGTTGAAGGGGACGGCATCCCCTTGCTGTGAAGAATAAAGGCCTCGCTCGGCCATCAAGGTGGGGGAGCCCAGGCCTAGGACAGGTGGAATGGTTAGTGGGCTATGATCTGTTGCCAAAGAGAGAAACAGTAAAGTAGCATTCCACGTTTGGCTAATTGGAAATGCTGACTACCCTTTGGGAAGATTTACTGGCCATTTCTAGAAGTCCTGTATATATAAGATGAAAAGCTCTCAACATTGCCCCCAACTTTTAAAAAGGAAACCCGCTGCATGTAGACAATATAGATGTAAAGAGGTTGCCAGCATATGATAAAGTTGTTAGAAAAACCACTTGGAAATAACCATTTGTTTAAAAAATGACAGAAAAGAAACTTCTTCTGGAAATGACTTTTTGAAATGGAGTTCACTAAAACATCTGGAGAAATGACACTAGGAGTGATACTTGTCCACATTTATTCAGTGGGTCAGAGGACACAGAGCAGAAGACAGAAGAGAAGAAGGTCCAGTACCAGACTGGTTACATGTAGAAGATATTATTCACATTATAGCCATTGTTTTATGCATGCACTTTAGTAAATAGATGATAGATCAATAGACAGATATACAGATAGATAGAGAGATAGATAGATACATAGATAGATAGATAGATATTTAACAATGCTAAGTACTTTATTGAAGTAACTGGCATTTCAAAAAGTTTTTAAATGCCTGATATATGTTAAAAAATAGAAGTAAAAAATAATGCTTTTTGTAAATTTCTTTTTTGTTAGAACTCACATGAACTGTTATTTTGTGGGGGAATAGGTAGACCCCCTCCTGAGTAGTACACATTGTGTTTGTGCACTGTTTCTCAAAAAAGAAGGAAATGCAGTACTGTGCTAATGCACTTAGAGTGAGGCAATTTACCGTTGACCCCCATTATCTGTGCATTTTGTTTTATTTTGCTGTGTAGGTAGGTATGTAAAGAACAAACGAAATCTTTTACAACATCTAGTCTTCCTAGATGTTAAAGAGGTGGCTAGTTTTGATAAAAGTAGTTAATAAACTAACAAACTTTGCACATTTTGTATTAAAATTCCTAGGAAAGAGTGTCTTCTGAAACTTTGAGCATTTTAACCCACTGGGTTAGTGGAGAAAGGAAGGGTTCTAGACTGCAATGCACATATTTTCAAGACAATTTTAATTACTGTTGCATGTGTGCAGTTTAGTCAAGGCTGCTATTTATACATAATGCACAAATTGAATTCTTATTTGAAATACCTAGTCTTATCTATATGTCTAGAAGTGCCCAACGTATGCTAAATATAGAGGAAGTAAAAAAGCACTTTGTAAATACCTTTTTGCTAAAGTTCGTTTGAAATACAGTCTTTTGGGAATGGAATGGTTAAACCAGTTCTTGAGCAATGTGGTACTGTTGGTACTTGTTCAGTGGTTTAGAGGAGGTGGGAGGGAAGCAATTGCGAAAGGTACTATGGTAGTGCATTTGTACATGGACATTTTAAGACATCATTTTTCTGTGTGTTTTGTCAGTTTTGTTTTGCTGTGTATATAGTATATATACTGGGCAAATAATTCAAAATTCTGAGCATCTAGAGCCCATATATTAAAGAGGCGTATGACAAAGTAGTAAAGTTAGCACATTTTGGATACTTTTGCGTTGAAATACACAAAAAGCTTGCTCTCTGCCAATGAATGTTGAATCTAACCATCTCTGACACTACCTATGCCTGTATTTGTCCACTGGGTTGAAGACAGAGTGAAGGAAGTGAGGCCAAAATGGTCATATTGAAAAGACGCCTCAGATTACAATCATTGCTGTATGTGCAATTTTATTTATCAGTGCTGTATGATAGCAGATAAGTTCTTATATGAAAAATCTAGTTCTAGATATGTAGAAGTATTTGATATATTTAAAAGTAGAAGAACACTTTAAATAGCTTTTAAAAGATGATAGGAAATACTGTGTTTGGAAATAGAATGGTTAAATCACCTCTGAACATTATACTGTCTGTACTTGTTCACTGGGTTGAGAGAAGTAGGAGGGAGAAAATTGTGAAAGGTGTTTTGTTAAGTATATTGTATAAAATTTCAGTGTATTAATTGCTCTTATATTACATGCATTTCATTTAACTGTGTTATACTGTATAGTAGTGTATATAATGGACATATGAGTCCTAATTTTTATTTATTTTTTTGGATGAGTCCTAATTTTATAATACACAGTCTCTAGATATTAAAGAGGTTGCCAATGTATGACAAAAGTAGAGTTAGTAAACTAACATATACTTTGTATTAAAATTTATAGAAAGGCTGTCTTCTGAAAAGGACTTTTGGAAATGCAATTGTAAAATCACATTTGAGTGACACGTGCCTGTATCACATGTGACAAGGAGAGAAGAAATTGAAATAAATGAGGATTCCTAGGCCCAAATGCTTTACTTAAAAGACGTTTTCACATATAACCATTGTTACCTGTGTGTAATTTATCAACACTACTGTGTATGTAGTGGACAAACTTTAATCCATATTTGAAACATCTAGTCTTTCTAGATGTTTAGAAGTACACAAAGTATATCAAAAGAAGAGGTAGTAAACAACACATTTTGTAGATATCCGTTTGTTAAAATTAAAGAAATACTGTCATTAGGAGACAGAATGATCAAATCATTGATCTGAGCAGTAGATATATTTGTATTAGTTCAGAGAGGGAGGTGGAAAAGAAAGTACGAAGGGTTCTAAATCAATACGGTTTACGTGAAATGAGATTGACCACTGTCCCTTTTGTCTATGTATTTTGATTTACTTTCCTGTGTATATAGTTGTCTGTAAAGGACAAAGGAGTCCTAATTTACATCTAGTCTTTCTAGATGTCAAAGAGGTTGCCAGTGTATGATAGAAATAGATTTAATATATGTCTTAGTTACTTTTCTCATTGCTAGGACAAAATACCCAATGCCCAAAGTTAAAGGGAGGAAAGACTTACTTAGCTCAGTTTGGAGAGGTTTCAGTCCATAATTGGCTGGCTCCATGGCAGGGTGGCACATGGCAGAGGGGCAACCATTCATGTCAATGGGGCAGAAGATAGCGAAAGCCCTTTTTATTTTATCCAAACTGCTGAGATTAGGGCAGTGCCAATCCAATCAGTGGACTGACCCACCAATCATCCATCCTTAATCCTAGCACCCTTAATCCTAGCATTGAAGCATGAATCAATCACAAACTCATGGCTACCTCCAAAAAAGCCCCATCTAAAAGTGCATGCAGCCTTGGGGTGAGGGGGAAGCATGGAAAGAGGGAAGCTAGCGAGTTCAGATTGTCTCGCCATTGTTTTTTATGTACATTTTAGTTAATATTGTTGAGTATTAAAGGATAAGTCTTACTGCCCAAATTATATTAGAAGAAGCAAAGTAAGTCCTATTTAAATGTCATCTTGTTAGGTTTAAGAAGAATTGTCTTCTGGAAGTGACCTTTATTAAAGCCACCTCTTAGAGCTAGATGTGGTGCTGAACTTAGTCGCTGAAGCAGTGAAGAAGGAAAAGGGCAGGTGAGGGTGGTAAAGGCTCTTTGCTAGCGGCTCCCTATCTGGAAGATAATTTTAGATTATAACCATAGGCCTGTGTCTGCATTTTTGGTAAAGCACTTACTTGGGCTTATTGTGCACAAAGTTCATACAGCATCTAATTTTTGTAGACGTCCTGAGGTGATAATGTATGATAAAAACTAGAGGTAGTGATTTAGACAGCATTTAAGTATCTTTTTGTTATAAATGATAGGAAAGATCCATTGTGGACTTTGAATTGTTATAACATCTCTAGGCAGTGTGTATCAGGACTTGTCATTAGGCAGGAAACAGATGGGTGGAAGTGAGCACACAAGGAGAAGTGTGTGAAAAGTGTTCAGATTTACATTTTGATGAGAGGAATCAATGTGTATGTGTCTTCTAGATACATTATCAAAATACATTAATAATTTAGTGGGAATATTCCGTCTTGCTAACACCTTAATAGTAGAGATCTGTTTAACTCTCACATACTTGGCTTAGTGTACTCTGTTGCTTTATGTCTCATTTTAAATTATATTGAGGAAATGCAGTATTGTAATTGTAACTTTGCCAAGACTTTTATCTAGAAGCCTGTTGCCATTTTTATCTTCAATGAAATTTTTGCTCCCAAGAAAGGCAGAATGACAATTTTTTTCTAACATATTGAGTTGGTGTAGTGTGTTCTTGGTTATCAAAAACACTATTGCACTTTTGGGATTTTGAATTGGTGAATATTCATGATGTGTGGGAAAGCATGACACACTGTTCAAACTCAGTCACACACAATGGTATGTCGTGTGTGTACATAGTGGACTTAGAATTATTGCAAATGACTTTGTTCTTTGCTTCTTGTGTTTTTTGTTTCCTATAATAAATGCATTAGTATAGCAAAAGTAAAGATTATTTTTTAAAGAAATTCATGGGATGCAAAATGAAAATCATGAGATTTTTGTGTTTAATGAAAGTGAAAACACATATCAAATATGTAGGACAAACTTAAACCATGCTTACAGGATAATTTAGAACAAAAAAAAACCTTATATTTGGAAAGAAGAAAGGTTTCAAATCAATTATCCTCAATTATCAAAACAATTGAGAAACTAGAAAAAAAGAGCAAAATTAAACATCCCAAAGCAAGAAGCTAAGAAAATATGAGGAGCACACATCAGTGAAAAACAGAAAAATGATTAAAAATTAATAAAACAATGCTAACAAAATAAAATTTAAAAATAAATTTTTAAAAAATAAAACTAAATCTTGGGTTTTGTTTTTGTTTTGTGTTTTTGTACCCGGGATCTAACTCACAACCTCGTGCCTACCAGGGAGGTGCTTACACCACTGAGCTAAATCCCGGCCCTATTTTTTGAGACAGGGTCTCACTATGCAGTTCAGGCTGGCCTTGAATTCACTTTGTAGTCCAGGCTGGTCTCGAACTCACAAGGATCCTCCTGCCTCAGCCTCCCGAGTGCTGGGTTTAAAGGCATGCACCACCACGCCTGGCTAAAGTTTGCTTTTGAGACATGAACGACAATATTTATTAACCTTAAACCAGATGGTTCAAGAAGGTAAATTACTGATGATACCATAGAGGGGAAAGAAAGACATTATTACAAACATTTCAGAAATTGGAAAGAATAAGATACTATTTTGAATCATTCCTTGCAATAAATGTGATTAGTTAGGTGAATTAGACAAATTCTTTGAAATATGCTAACATTGCTTACTAGAGAAAAGAATGTAAGTGGCTTTATACTATGATAGAAATTAAATTCTTCAAACAAAGAGAAACAACTAAAACTTCAATCACATATATTTTCAAGTATTCCTCCAGTATTTAGGGAAGAAAAGACATAAATTATAAACAAATTCTTTCTGAATTTAAGTGTAAAAAGCACCAACTAATACAAACTTACTCTGATACACTATCAATACTATGATGTCAAAACTAGAAAGGGCACCGCAAGTCAAGAGAAGTACAGAACAATATTCCTGAGAAATAAAAATTTAGAAAGCCTCAACAAAATAATCAGCAAATAATCCATCAGTATGTACAAAGGAAGATGTATCATGGTGTGGTAGGTAGAATAATAGCTCTAGAAGGATTTCCATGTCCTATGCCTTAGAGTCTATGGAAAAATATTTTTAAAATATATATGCAATATATACAAAAGCATATAATATAAAGCAAGATGACAAACAATTACTGTTTCAGATGAAATTTAAATTCCTTACTGAGGTGACTTTAACATAGTGAGATTATTCTAGATTATCCAGTGGGCCCGAATGAAAACATCAGATCCTTAAAAGTGGAAGAAGGAGGAAAGCAGAAGAAGAGTCAGATCTAATAGGCAAAAGACTCAGTAGACCATTGCCAGCTTTGAAGATGGAACAAGGTTATAAGTAAAGTAACACGTGCAGCATATAGAAGTTGGAAAAGTCAAGAAAACAAAATCTTACCTCAGGTTTCCTGAAAGGAACAGTCCTATCAACACCTTAATTTTAACCTAGTGATACCGGAGTCAGACTTCTGAACTGCAAAATTATAAGATAATAAGGTTGGGTTCCTATAAGATTCTACATTTGTGACAATTTGTTGCTGCTGCAATGTGAAATTAAAACAAGCGTGATAGTTCATTGTAGTTTCAACTTGAATAAGAGACACCTAGCAGATTAGTTTAGCACAGTTGTGAATATGTCTGGATGATTGACTTACTGAGGAGAGAAGACCCACCCTTGATGTGGGTGCCACCAACCAGTAGGCTTGTAGCCTCAGTGGAATAAAAAGGGAAGCAAGAAAAAAGTCTCATTTTTGCTTCTTCAGAGGAGCTCCATTCTTTGCCATCACCTTTGAGCATTAGTCTTCAGACTTCCAGTGCAGATTCTTCAGCCTTCCAGCAGGCCCTTAGGTTTCTCCATATGGGCTCCATATGGACTCAAATGAGACACTACAGTGAGCTTCAGACCTTTGACTTTTGACTGCCTCCTCCAGCTCTCCAGAGTGACGACCTTTTTGCATTCTTCCTCCTCCAGCTCTGCAGGCAGTTAATGTAAGCCCACTATATATATTTGTTCCTCTAGTAAACGCTAACTGATATAACAAGGGGCTTACTGAGTAGGACCAAGTATTACAGCTGAGATAATCCATCATGAGGTACCATAGAGAATCAAGAAAGAAAATCAAAACGTGCTTAACCAATGAATTCTTCCACAAAGGGGATAAGGTATTTAATGGAGAAAAGATAATATTTTCAATAAATAATACTGGAACAATTGGTTTACCATATGAATAAAAATGAACTCTAGGCTATACCATGCACCATATTTAAAACTTAACTCCAAGCCAGTTAGAATTCTAAATGTAAAACCAAAACCTATAATACTTTTGGAGAAATTCAGTGTGACTAAATATTTCTTAGAAAAAAACGCAAAAGGCATAGACAACAAAAGAAACAATTGGTAAACTCTACTTTACCGTAATTTGAAACATTTACTATCTGAATGACACTGCAAGGGTATAAACAGGCAAAGTACAGACAAAGAAAAAATATTTTCAATATATGTCTGATAAAGGACTTGCATCCAGAAAATATGAGTAACACTCACAACTCAATGATTAAAAAAAAACCCAGTGAAAAATTGAGACGTTTTAGACTAAACCTTTAAGAAAAAGTCCTATATTTTTTTCTTTAGATAAATGGCTAACACAACAGGATAAACTCAAATTCCATCAGCTAGCAAGTGGTTGCTTAAATTGTAGTACATTTATACAACAGAATATTACCAAGTAAAAGGAACAAACTACTTCTACATGATACAACATGGATGAATATAAAAAGTATGATACTGTGTGGAAAAGGGCAGACATAAAACCAGACTATTTTATCATTCGGGTTATAGAATATCCTGGAAAAAAGAGAAATTGGATTAGTGAGTGGGTGGGGGTGAGGTCATTGACTTCAAAGGAGCCCATGGAGTCACGTGTGGTGGTGCACACCTGTAATCTCAGCTCTCGGGAGGCTGAGGCAATGGGATAGCTCTAAGTTCAAGGCCAGCCTGGGCTACATAGTGAGTTCAAGGCCAACCTGAACTGCATAGCAAAACCTTGTCTGAAAAAGACAAAAAAAAAAAAAAAAAGGAGCCCTTGGAGACTTTTGGGGTTGATTAAAGTACTCCATATCCCAAGATATGGAGTGGCTTAACAACTATACATTTGTTTAAATTCAGAGCAATGCATCTAAAAAACAGTAAATTTCGCTGTAATAACATCTGCAGAGGTATCTGTTTTGTTTTGTTTTGTTTTGTTTTGTTTTGTTTTGAGACAGGATCTTGCTATATATTTTAGGCTGGCCTTGAATTCACTATGTAGCCCAGGCTGGGCTCAAATTCAAGGTAATTCTTCTGTTGCAGCCTCCAGGGTGCTGGGTTTACAGGCGTGTGTCACTACACCCTATATACATTTGCCTACATGATGATTGCATTCATTGTGGAGAGTTAGTAGATGTCCTACCCCTCCCCTCCATCCTTGTTCCTTCCAACTCTTGGTCCCCTTACATTTTCAAAATCTCTGTTTTCATTTTTTCTCTTCTCTAATTCTTTGTTTTTCTATCCCTTTTTCCCTGCTTCTGCTCCTCCTTAAGTAAAATATGTCAGACACACAAGCTTAAATAGCACATGGAGATTATACATATATATATTTTTTCAAATTGTAATGTGGTGCAACTCATACATTTGTTAAATTTTCAGTCTGTTTTCAAGATATTCAGTTGTGGCCATTTCAAGATTGCAGTATGTGGCCATGATCTAGTGCATCATTAGTCCTGTGGTTCCTAAAATCCTATGGTTGTAGTCATTCATCTAGAAAGCTAGCTTTGGGAAAGTCACTGGACTGAGAATCCTAGTTATGAATGTTCCTGGACCTATCTGATTGTCATAGAGAAGCATCATCCTACTTGTCTATTTTATCTCTCTGATTGGCAAAATCATCATTTTTATCTGGTTTAACCCAACTATATAGTATTATAGGGCCATGTAAAGCTTTAGGAAGAAATTGGCAATATCTCAACTGCCATTTGAAGTATGCCAAGAGTTTGGAGAGTTGAATGGGAGAAGATGAAAGTAGTGAACAGAGCATCCTAGGCAAAGGAAACAGGACAGAAAAGCTAGAACATGGTAAAGAGAGTTACTGACTTGGGAGGGGGTGATCTCCATTGACCGGAGAAGAAAGAACGTAAGGGCGATTGAGAGAAAAGGATGCAAAATGTAGCATTTATACAAGCTAGTAATTGTCATTTGGGGTACTGTGGATTTGAACGTTCTAGGTTCAAATCCTGGTTCTGTTACTTAACTTGCTGTGTGACCTTGGGCGTATTGCAGACTCTCTCTTAACCATAAAATGAATAAAATAATAGTATCTTCACCTCATACGGTTATCTTGAAGATCAAAGAAGTTAAACCATATGGAGTAATTGGAACCATGCAATCAGTTGGTAAATGGTAGCTATGATCATTTATATCCTTGCTTTTCCCATCAATTAATGGAATGAGAGCTTCTCCATCTTCTCCAGGTACTCACCATCTCTGACTTACTTCTACTTGTCCTCACAATTGCTTGGGACGTGTAATACGAGACCAGCCTATATTTGAAGTATAGATATATATGTCAGTGACTGAATGAGTGAATGATTAACATATAAATTCGTGAGTCACACTGAAAGCTTTTTTATATTAGAGTTCGTAATATAAAATCTACAGTATAGGCAAGATTCCTCCTGTGTAGCACTTGCTTCTGATAGACATATGCTGGCTTTGGATATCTGCATTTTAATTTATCTAATCATAAGAAGGTGATGTTAGGGCTGGATATGCACCAACTCACAAATGCAGCCAGAGTGAAGAAACAGAGCACTGGCCAATGTACACAAGAACCAAGTTTAAATCCTGGCTCTGCGGGCATACAATTGGAAGCAAATCATTATACTAACGATCTTCAGGTTTGTCATCTCTAAATTGGGAATGATTGTGCCTTTAATTCAGGGTTCTGGTAAGAATCAAGAAGATATAAATTAGGGACTTGGCATTCCAACTGACTTTTCTCCTCAGCGTTATATGGTAATTATTGATATTAAAACATGTTTGTTGATTTTCCCAAAGTTTGACATGCAGTAGAGACAATGGCACTGATACATTCCAGAAGCAGGCAGGGTAAAGATTTTTGAGGGGTCACCCACACACAGCTACAACTGAGCACAGTGACCACACCCCAGTATTTCTTTCTACACAATCATCAGCCTGTTAGGGCTTGGAGCTATCTGTGACTCAGTGCTGTGTATCTAGCCTCTTGTTTTCTCAGGACCCAGCAGGCAATATGGGATCAATAATGTCTGTCAAATTGATTTCAGTTGCAGATTCACTCTTGTACCACTCATATCATTCTCTTTCTATGTCTCTCTTTCCTGTCAGCCTGTTCCCTGCTCCATTCACATATTCACTCAAAAACTACTCACTGCTTACCTACTGAATGGTAGACCCTCTGTTGGATTCTGACATGTATTGCTGCAATGAAAATTACCTTCTCCCCACTGAGCTCTACCTACTTTCCAGAGACAATGCTAACCCTGGAGAAGTTGACCCCAGACATCCCAACAATAGGCCTGCCCAACGGAGAGGGGTCTGGTTGACCCAACATGGGTGAAATAGGACCTTCCTACAGTCCTTTCTGAAGATCACTACTCAAATTTCTAGTCTCTAAAGAATCAGTATCTCCTTGCTAAAGCCCCAGGAATGTCCTTCTGTGCTTTCCTGGTGCTCACAGGAGATGATCAACATAATTGTTTATAGTCTCAATCAACTAAGGTTTGTAAACACTTCCTTTTTGTGCTATTTAGTTCAGTTTAGCTTAGTTTAGTTCATTAGTTTAGTTTTTAGCACATAATGTTCATTTTCCTTGTGGGAAGTTAATACGTGTGCATAACACATCTTAATTCTTATTTCATCCCTTTCCTCTCTCCTCCCTCCCTCCACCCATCTCTTGATTACCTTCTTTTTTGTTTTTGTACATGTTTGCAGTATATAATGTCTACCTTCTGTGTGTGAAGTTGATACATGTACGTAACACATCTCAATCCCTTTTTGTATCCCTTTTCCTTCTCTCTTCCATCTCTTGATCTCCTTCCCACTTGAAAAAGGTCTATCTCCCTATTCCTATTATCTACACTCTGGGTTTCTCATATAAGAGAAACTATGTGATACTTAAGCTTGTGTGTCTAATTTATTTCACTTAACATTATGCTCTCAAAGTCTATTCATTTTCCTACAAATAACTCATTTTTATCTTTCTTTATAACAAAATAGTATTCAATTGTATGCGACTATTACATTTTCTTCATCCGTTCATTTGTGGTGGACATATAGGCCACTTCCAAGATTTAGCTACAGTGAATTATGCTGCTGTAAACATAGGTATGGATACGTCACTGTAATATGCTGTTGCAGCTTGTATCTAGATGTTCCCTCAAAGCCTTATGCTGTCATAGGTGGGATTTTTCAGAGTTGGATGTATATAGGGTATGTGATACTGGGATTAAGGGTGCCTTACCCCTGGTGTGGGTGGCACTAATCAATAGATTTGCAGCCTAGATAGAATATAAAGTGACAGAAAGAAGCTGCTGCTGCTTTGGTATGCTGCTGCTGCTGTAGCTTGCTACTTGCTTCTTTCTGCCTGCCCTGCCATACGACGGACTGTTTCTCCTCTCTAATCCCCCTCTGCCATGTCACCCTGCCTCAGAGCAGCCAACTACAAACTAAAACCTCTACAAATTGTGAACTACAAAAAACCTTTCCTCCTTTAACTTTGGGTATTGGATATTTTGTCTAAGCAATGAGAAAAGCAACTAAGAAAAACATCTTCAACTCCTTCCAAAAGATACCTAGAATGGGAATAGCTGGACTGAATGGAATTTCTAGGTTCAGTTTTTTGAGGAATCGCCACACTGATTTCCATAGTGGCTGTATTAGTTTACATTCTCACCAATAGTGTAGAATGGCTCCTTCATCCATAAAGCATTTGGCATTATTTGATTTCTTGATTATGGGCATTCTTTCTGAGGTAGGATGGCATCAGTATTGTTTTAATTTGAGTTTTTCTAATAGCCAGTGATGTTGGGAACATCTTCACATATTTATTGGTCATTAATACTTCTTCTGTGGAATATCTATTCATTTTGATTGCCCATTTTTGTTTGAATCTTTTATTTGGAGATTCTGCTTTTTTTGAGTTCTTTATATATTCTGGGTATGAGTCCTCTGCCTCAGGAATTGCTGGCAAACTTTTTCCCATTCTGTAGGTTGTCTTTTCACTCTGATGGTTGTTTTCTTTACTCTGCAGAAACTTTTTAATTTCATATGATCCCATTTGTTGATTTTTGGAACTATTTTCTGTACAACAGAGGTTCTGTTCAGAATGTCCTTGCTTATGCCTACGACTTCAAGAGTTTTATTTATTTTGCTTTCCAGCTTATTAAGTGTTTCTGGTTTAACATTTAGTTCTTTGATCTATTTTGATTTTAGTTTAGTACATGGTGAGCTCTGTGTCAAGATTTAGTCTTTTGCATGTGAATAGCCAGTTTTCCCAACACTACTAAAGCGACCAAGTTTCCTCCATTGTTGTTTTTGTCCCTTTGTCAAAGATCAAATAGTTGAATGTACTTGGAGTTGTTTTTGCATTCTCCACTCTGTCCCACTGATCTGAATGTCTGTTTTTGTGCCAGTAGTAAGTATGCTGTTTTTATCACAGTAGCTTCATAATATAACTTCAGGACTGAAATAGTGATGCCTCCCTCTTTGCTCTTTTAACCCAGGATTGCTTTGGTTATTCTGGGTCTCTTCTGGTTCTACATGAATTTTAGATAAATATTCTCCAGTTCTGTGAAGAATGCTATTGGAACTTTAATTAAGATTGCATTAACACATTCCCACCAGCTTGACCCACCTGTAGTACATGCATGACTGTCCCATCAGGTGACTTAAACCACTGGTGGTACAAATGAATCTAGTTACTTTTATTGGTCTTTTTACTAGTAAAATTAGTAAAAGCCTATAAATGGACCAAATCTAGTTAACTGTTTGAATTTCAATAATTACAGCCCAAATATAAATACTAATTACAACTGTTCATACCAATTAAAAAATTGTGGTATACTCCTATAATCCCAGCACTCAGAAGGCCAAGGCAGGAGAATCACCATGTATTTGAGACCAGCCTGGACTACACAGTGAGTTCAAGGCCAGTCCGAACTATATAGCAAGATCCCACCTGAAAAAAAAACTGATTACAATAATCAACATATTAGATTAAAAATTTTATTTATATTAGTTAATTTCTTTAAAACAGTTTATACCTAATGACAGCAGATTTGTGAAGAGTGCACAAAAGGTCATAATGCATTTGGCTGTTTTGCCACCACTGCAGCACCCATTTTTTTCAGATAATTTTTGACAACATTCTCTACATTGCTTGCAGGCATTTCTTGCTGATCCTAAATGAGCTTCTCTAAAGTGAATGCTTTCCTGAGTGCTTTTTGATCGTGACATTTCTCCATGGATTAATACTTTATCAATAATTAGTTTTCATACTTACCTGGCAGGGGAGATACCATGATCATGAAGGTAGTTTTTCCAGGTCAAGCCTTAGTCATTGCACTCTGGATGTGTTGACCCCTGTGATTATGCAAATGCAGGACACTCAATTGCACATTTTTCGGTAGTGGGGGTCTGTGTTTCCACTTTCCCCTGCTGAAAAACAAATAATTAATTCTCCAAGTTTAAACATGGAAATCTTACAAGTGAACCATTGCTGGTGTATACAATATGCATTTATAACTGCTGCACCACAAATTACCTGTATTACAATTTTTAATACCGTTTTCTTATCTTTCTTAAGGAACTGTAGTATGTAATGCCTGGCCTGCTAAATCGATGCCTTTCTTTGCATTACTATAAACAAAGACAGCATTAGGGTTTTTTCTTCCAGGTTTTCCTTCAATCAATGTACATCTATGATTTTTTCGAGTTGTTAACATATAAATGGTTCTTTTATCAGTCCATGTAACAAATTTTACACCCAAACAATTTTCAAAGGTTACGATTTCACCACAGTTTTGCTTTGTCTTTGCTTGTATTGGTAAAAAATTTTAATTTGGCTGTACTGTGCTCAAAAGATTGCAAAACTTTCTTTTTGTAAAAGTTCTTGTGCTAAGGCTACAGTCAAATAATAACTCCCTGGGGCCCGGGGATATAGCTCAGTGGTATAAGCACCTGCCTGGCAAGTACGAGGTAATGAGTTCCATCCTTGGTACCAATAATAATAATAATAATAATAATAACTACCTGCAATGTTCCAATAATAAGCCATTCATTGATTTCAAAATGACATCATAGCTGGGCCTGGTGGTGCATGCCTGTGATTCCAGCACTTGAAAGACTGAGGCAAGCGGATCTTTGCAAGTTCGAGACCAGCCTGGGCTACAAAGTGAGCTCAAAGTCATCCTGAACTGCATAGTGAGACCCTGTCTCAAAAAGACAAAAAAAAAAAAAGAAAAAGAAAAAAAGAAAAAGAAAAGACAAAGAAAAAGAAAAGAAAAGAAAAACGAAAAAAAACCTATCCATTCATTGAAAAGCTTGCACTTTTTTCAGCATAGACATGAAAATCATATGTATAAACTTTAGGTAAACACAATTTATTTAATTTTATCCCAAATTTGCCTGTTTTCTTTTGACATATTGGTGAAAATGCACATATCTTTACTATAAAATCATCTCATACCACCAGGTATGGTGGCTCATGCCTTTAATCCCAGCACTTGGGGAGCTGAGGTAGGTGGAGCGTTGTGAGTTCGAGGCAGACTTGGGTTACAGTGTGAGCAAGGCTGGCCTGAACTACACAGTGTGACCCTACCTCAAAACAAAAAAAAATAGGTCTGGGAGTTTGGCTTAGCAGCCTAAGTGCCTGCCTGGTAGGCACAAGACTGAGTTCAATCTCCGTACCGAAAAAAAAAAAAAAAACAAACCCATATTTCATTTATCACTACATTTTTTTCCAAGTTTTACTGCATTCTTGAATGTACTAATAATGTCTTCCATTATTTTTAAAAATTTATTCAAGGAATCCTTGGTCCTGCATGTGGTATTGTCAAAGAAATGTAAACTGTTCAAAGTAGCCAAAAAGTTATTGCATTGCATGACACTATATGATCATCAGCATACATGTTATTTTTACAGCAAAACAATCTAATGTCTGGTAATGGTACTATCACCATAATTAATAGCATACTGTACCTATAAAATTTTTCATATTGCTAATTGTAACAGATTCCCAGCACGTCTGATGTTTTCTTTTTTTTGCCCTATAGCCACGTCATATGATGTAATGATTTGTTTCTTCAACTATAATTTCAAATATATCATTAGATACAAATAATTTATGTAATACCAAAGGATTACTGCAATTAATATTTTTATTAGAAGTTCTCCATTTTGCAGTTCCTTGTGCTCATGTTCTATCACTTTTCTTTCTATTATTGCCTGCCACTCTTCCTCTTGATTTTCTACATTCATATTCAAATCCACACTATGTTCATTGAATATATTGGCCACAAGATTACATTCATCTGACTCTATTGAATCTTCATCTGAAGAGTAATAGATTGAGACCTTTTCCTCTGATGAGATATAATTAGAGATTCATCTGATGAATCATTTATTTTCTGTTTGATACTGTAATGGAAAAATTTTTACATTGAGATATTCTTAAAATTGACAGACAAACAAGTTATAGTGTACATATATGTATACAATAATTATATATTACTTTCCAATAAAAATCTCAAATGAAAATGAGAAGAACCACTGAGGACCCACAAGGAAATGATTTTTAAAAATTTACCACTGAACATAATAATGTAGTCATGAAAGAACAGTGACCATTTTTGTTTTAACGTTTATGTCAACCAAATAGCATACATAGGTTAGGCATATAACATCAAATGAATGAGTTCAAATCAGAGTCACCTGGCAATGATACATACAAATTATGACCCAGTCATGAATGTGTTAAATATATATACATAAATTTTGAAAGTGTGGTATTGGGACTATATCGTTCTGCCTATCCAGGAATGGGGGACATTGTTCCATTTTCTGATGTCCTGTACAATGCCTTTATCAGAGTACTATAGTATTCATTGTAGCATTCTTTCATTCCTTAAGTTTATTTCCTAAGTATTTAATTATTTTTGGTGCCATTGTGAGTGGTCTATTTCCTGAATTTTTTTCTTAGTGGATTCACTATTACTGTATAGGAATGCTATTAATTTTGTGTGCTGATTTTGTATCCTGTTACAGTACTGAATTTAGTCATTAATTCTAAAAGTCTTTTGGTGTATTTTTCAGTATCTTCTTTGTAGATGATTATGTCATCTGCAAATAATGTTAATCTGACTTCTTCTTTTCCTAAACATATTCTTTTTATTTCTTTTTCTAGCCTAATTGCTCTTGTCAAATGTTTCAAATGCTACACTGAACAGCACTGGTGATAGTGGATACTCTTGTCTTGTTCCTGATTTTGGAGGGAAAGCTTTCAGTTTTTCCCCATTTAATTTGATGTTGGTAGTGAGTTTGACATAAATGGCTTTTATCAGATTCAAATAAGGCTCTTCTACACCTATTTTCTTCAGTGTTTTTATCCTGAAAAGATGTTCAATTTTTTCCAAGGCTTTTGCTACATCTATCATGATCATGTAATTTTTGTCTTTGCTTCTATTTATGTGATATATTGCACTTACTGATTTGTGTATGTTGAACTGTCATTGCAACACTGGGATGAAGTTTGCATGGTCAATATGTATAATCTTTCTGAAGATTTGATGAATTCTACCTGGAAGTATCTTGTTGAGGATTTTTGCATCTATATTCATTAAAGAGATTGGTCTATACTTCTCTTTGTTGGTTGGATACTTGTTTAGTTTTGGAATCAGGGCAATGATAGCTTCCAAAAATGACTTTAGGGTTACTCTTTCCCTTTCAAATTCATTTAAAAAGCTTGAGGAGTATTGGTGTTAGACAGCCCCTGAGATTTTTGTAGAATTTAGCAGTGAAGCCATCCCGACCTGGAATTTTCTAAGTTGGTATGTTATTTATTATTGCTTCAATTTCATTGCCTCTTACTGGATTATTCAGGGTTTTTAAATCATGTTGGTTCAACTTTGGTAATTCCTATTTATTTAAGAATCTATCCATTTCTTCTGAATTTTCCAATTTATTGGCATAGAGGTCTGCAAAGTAGTTTATAATGCGTTCTTTATTTTAACAATATGCATTGTGATTTCACTTTTTTAATCTCTAATTGCAATGATTTGGGTCTTTTTTCTTTTTTGGTTAGATTGTCTAAGTGTTTGTCTATTTTCTTTTTTCAAAGAACCAACTCTTAGAATCAATTATTTGATGTTTTGTTGTGTTGTATTTTGTTTTGTTTTGTTTCATTGAGGGGGTCGTCTCAATTTCATTGATTTCTGCTTGGATCTTTATACGGGCATTCCTCGTTTACTAACCGAGTTCTATTCCTGAACTGGGTCTGTCATGGAACTGATCGCTAAATTAGGAATTATACAAAGTATGGACATTACAATATTCAGAACAAAAAATAATGGTCAAAGCAAACTCCAACTTGATGACTTTGCTTTTATTTGTATAACTCTTACATGTGGTATTGTAATATAGAACAGAACATAAAACTACTGTACTTTACAGTACAATCAGCAAAAATTACAGCACTGTATAAAAAGGTGTATCATACAAAAAGACATTCAGGCTCTATAAACAAGATTGCAGAACTGCACGCAAAAAAAAATGGTTTGTAAATCCAAGCAGTGGGTTGTAAGTCCAAATAGTCATTAAACAAGTATGTTATTAAACGAGGAGTATCCGTAATTTTCTTCCTTCTACTAGCTTTGTGTTTGGATTGTTTTTGTTTTTCTAGAACCTTGAGGTACATCATTAAGTTAATTTTCTTGGTTCACTCTGTTTTTGTGATGTGGGCATTCACAGCTATAAACTTTCATCTTAGGAGTGCTTTCATTATGTCCCGTAAGTTCTAGTATATTGTACTGACATCATCATTTAGTTCTAGAAACTGTCTTATTTCTACCTTGATTTCTTCTATAACCCATCATTTAGTTAAGGTTGTTCAGTTTCCATACATTTCCATTATATTGTTGAGTTTTCATACTTTTGCATAATTTCCGTGTTTTCTCTTTTTGTTGATATCTAATTTCATTGCACTATGTTATAATAATATGCATGGTATAATTTCAATTCTTTTACATTAATTTAAGGTTGATTTATTGACTAGTATTTCATCTATTTTGGAGAAAATCCCATGACCTATTGAGAATAATGTGTATTCTGTTGTTGGGTGAACATTCTAAAGATACCTACTAAGTCCATTTATTCGAAAGTTTGGTTCAACTCTGCTATTTCTCTGTTGATATTTTGTCTAGTTGATCGGTCTATTTGTGATAGTGTGGTATTGAGGTTCCCCACTGTAGTTGCATTTATGTTTATCTGCTCTTTTATGTCAAATAGTACTTATTTTATGAAGTTGGGTGTACCATTATCCATTGTATGCAAGTTAATAATTGTTACCTCCTCCTGTTGGATTGGTATCTTGACAAATATGTAGTGAGTTTTTTTGCCTCTTTTGATCAGCTTTGGTTTGAAGTCCACTTTACCTGTATATTCTATAAGTGCTTTTTTCTCTGGATCCTGTTGCATGGAATACTCTTTTTTGTCGTTTGATTTTTAGTCTAAAAGTTTCTTTTTGAGTTAAATGTGTTTTTTATATATAGCATACTGTTGGATTTTGTTTATTAATTCATTCTTCCAGTCTGTGTCTTTTGATTACGGAGTTGAGACCATTCACATTGAGAGATATCACTGATAGGTATCGACTTATTCATGACATTGCCTTCTTTTCCTATTTCTGATTGCCTATCTCTGCCTTCTACTTAACTGCTCACTCTATATGGTATGTTCATTCTATTAAGCCTTTTGCCATTGTTAGCTTCATTGTCTCTCTCAATGAAGGGTATCCACGAGATTGTCTTGGAGTGCTGGTTTTGTGGTCATGAATTTCTTTGGATGCTCATTACCAAAAAATATCTCATTTCTTCATCAATTTGAAGTGATAGTTTTGCAGGATACGTCAGTCTGTGTTGGAAATTATTTTCTTTAGGGTTTGAAACATTGCATTCCAAGCTTTTCTGGCCTTTAAGGATTGTGTTGAGACGTCTGCTGTAAATATAATAGATTTTCCTTTTTAAGCGATTTGTTGCCTTTTTCTAACATTTTCAAGATTTTATTCTTCTGTTGGACTTCTGGGATTTTGATTATGATGTGTTGTAGAGAGTTTATTTTCTGACTGTGGCTATCTGGAGCTCTATATGCTTCACTTATTTGTGTATTAAATTTTTTCCTTATTTGAAAAGTTTTCAGCTATTATTTCGGTAAACAGACCTTTATGTCACTCATGTTGCACTAATTCTAATTAATTTTAAATTAGTGTTTGTATCATCTAAGAGCTATTGGATCTATTTTTCATGTTCTCTTGTTGTTTTAATGTATCTCTCATTATCTATCTTCTAGTTCTGAGACTCTGTCCTCAAATTGCTCACTTCTGCTGCCTATATTATAAATAGAATTTTTAATCTTCTGAATTTCTTTCTATTTAGAGCCCTTGTGAAGTACAATTTTTTTTTCATGCTGGTCATGAATCCTTCTCATCATTTTCTTTGGCTCTTCTTTTTATTAATGTCTTCTTTAGCCTTGTTCATGGTTTTGTTTAGTTGGCTCAATATCTTATTACTTACATCTTTTTCAAGTTTTCCAACTGCCTTATTGCACCATTTTTTTTATCTCCACTTATATCATTTTGAATAATTTGGATGGGAGTTTTTTGGTTTCCTTACCTTTAATGCCTCATGGGTCCACTTTGAGGAATTCTGAAGTTTTGAGAGGCATTGTATTGGCTTGTCTTCTCATGTTTCTGTTTTTATTTGTTTTGTGTTGAGGTTTGTGGGTTTATTGTAGTAGAAAGTTTTGTTTCTAGTATGGAGTCTTTTTACTTGATGTCTGCTTTTCAGTGGTGTCCTCAGAGCATAGTTAACTACCAGGTAAAACCTCTTTCCCAGGATTCAACTTTCTCTGTTTACTTGATATGGGAGGTTGCAGCATGCTAGCCCCAAAACCCAGGTCTCCCAGAATGGGCCTCAATATTGTTAATGACAATAAGGCAATCTATATACTGGTATCTCAAGAATGAAAATTAATAGCAACAACTATGTCACCTTGGCTGTGGTAATAAAATCAGTATAAATTATAGCATTAAGTACACACTAAATATTGACAAACACTAAGGACCAATAGAGTACAACCCTGGGCTCCGAGTACCCAGCCAAAGTCAGCAAACTGAGTCCTGCATGCCAAAGGCCTGCACAGCAAACTCTACCTAGTGGTGCAGCTTCAGCACCTCGCTTAAAACCTGGTAGGAACCTGCCCAGCATCCCCAAGCATTCTCGACCTTTGAGAAGTGACTCAGGTCCTCGCTGGGACCTTCCCAGTGACCCCAAGTGGCAGGGGAACCTCCTGTGCTGAGTAGCATGAACTCAAGTCCTGCGCAGTGTACTCTAGCTAGCCATACAACTTCAGCAGCTCTATTGAAACTTGGGAGGGCCCTGCCCAGTGACCCCAATCAGCTGGAGAGTTTTGGTGTGCTGTGTGATATGAGCTGAAGGCTTACATAGTGTACTCCATCTAGCTATTCAGCCTTGGTATGCCACTCAGAACCTGATAGAGTCACACTCAGCAAACTCAAGCAGCTGGGGAGTTTCAGAATGTTACGTGGGGTGTGTGAAGGTCCATGCAGCATACTCCCCCAATTGAGCTGCTTTCAAGTGCTGCTAGGGACCTGGGGAATAGAGGAAAGTGACAAAACAAAAGAACAAAGGGCAATCTCAAACCTCCAGCCCATCTCAGCCAAGCCTAAGAGACATGGACATAGAAGAAAGAGTAAGACATAAACCTGAAACTTCTGAAATGATAGCAACTGAAGTAAAGAAACAACTCCATGAAGCTGTACAGGAACTCAGATCAGAAATAATCTTACAGGTAAAAGAAGAAATGATAAACATAATAAAACAAATGCTGAACAAATCTAAAGAAAACACAGTTTAAAAAATTGAGGAGCACTGCAAAAAGATGGAAACCTTGAATGAACATTTCAAGAAAGAAATACAAGGCATGAAACAGATTCAAAGAGATATCCAAGAAATCAAAAATTCTATCAAAAGCTGGCAAAACCGCTTCAATGAATGTGAAGATAGACTTTCAGACCTCAAAGAAAAGTTTGCAGCAAGTGGACAGGAAAGGAAAGATCTTTTAAAACTAACAACGAATCAGGAAATGACAATACAACAGTTGCAAGATGATGCAAAGAAAAAATATACAATTGATAGGTGTAAATGAAAATGAAGGTGACAACACAAATGATATCAAAAGAATATTTACAGAAGTAATAGCTGAAAATTTTCCAAACATGGAAAGGAAACTTACATACAGATAAGTGAAGCATATAGAACTCCAATTAGCCATATCCAAAATAAATCTACACCCAGACATATAATAATCAACATCCCAGAAATTCACCACAAGAAGAAAATATTAGAAGCTGTTAGACAAAACAGACAGAGCGTCTATAAAGGAAAGCCCATGAGAATCACAGCAGACTTCTCCACACAAACAGTGAAGTCAAGAAAAGCATGGAGTGAAGTATTTCAAATCCTAAAGGAAAACAACTTCCAACCCAGATTGATTTACCCTGCAAAACTGTCCTTCAGAATTGATTGAGAAATTAGATACTTTCACAACAAAGAACAGCTGAAGAACTTCATGACCACCAAAGAAATCTTGCAAAGAATACTGAAAGATATTCTAGATAGACATAAAAATAACTATGACTCCAAGAACACCAACAGAATAAAACCACTAAGCAAGGCAAACAAAGAAGGGAAAGGTAAAGAACCAACAGCAGGGAGATAACATGACAAAAATAAGCCAACATATATCAGTTATAACCATTAATTTACGTAAATGGCCTCAATTCACCAATTAAAAGAAATAGACTGACAGAATGAATCAAGAAACAACATCCAACCATATGCTGTATACAAGAAACCAATCTAACCCAAAAGGAAATTAATAGACTGGAAGTCAAAGGATGGAAAACAACACTTCATACAACAGGAACCGAAAAAAAAAAGCAGGAATAGCTATTCTGTTTGCAGACAATGATAATTTCAAATCAAGAGTGATCAAAAGAGATAAGGAATATCACTACATACTAGTTAAGGGAAGAGATAACAATGAGGAAGAGATAACAATGAGGAAGAGATAACAATCTTAAATATATATGCACCAAATATGGGAGCACCCAGCTATATAAAAAAATCATAATAGAAATGAAAACTCGAATAAACAATAGCACAATTGTAACAGGGGACCTGGACACTCCATTGACACAAAGAGACAGATCAATAGAAAATCAGCAAAGAAATTGCAGAACGGAATCAAACTTGTGAACAAATGGACTTAGTAGATGTGTACAGAGTGTTCCAAACAACATCAGAATATACATTCTTCTCAGTCTCACATGGGACCTTCTCTAAAATAGATCATATACTAGCCCATAAAACATGCTTAAGTAAATGCAAAAGAATTGAAATTATCCCATGCATATTATCTGATCAGAGTGCCATGAAACTAGAAATTAATGACAAAAGAAACTGCAAAAACTCCATAAACACATCTAAGTTAAATAATATACTCCTGAACAATTAATAAGTCACAGAGGAAATTAAAGAAGAAAATAAACATTATCTACAAGCAAATGAAAATACAAATAAAGCTTACCAGAACCTGTGGAATGCAATGAAAGCAGTGCTCAGAGGAAAATTTATTGCAATGAATTCCCACATCAAGAAAACAGAAAGAACACAAATAAACAACCTGATGCTACATCCCAAACATCTAGAGAAAGAAGAGCAAGTCAAGCCCAAAGCTAAAAGAAGGGAGGAAATTATAAAGATCAGAGCACAAATTAATGCAATAGAGACTAAGAAAACAGTACAAAGATTAATGAATCAAAGAGTTGGTTCTTTGAAAGAATAAATAAAATTGATAAGCCCCTAGCCAACCTTATCTTAGAAAGAAAAGAAAAAACTCAAATTCATGCAATAAGAAATGAAAAGGGTGAAATTATGACACACCCTGTGGAAATAGAGAAGAGCATCAATACCTGTTATGAAAACCTTTACTCTCATAGGTTCTGTACCACAGAAGAAATGGACAGATTTCTAGAAACATATGACTTACCAAAGCTGATTCAAAAAGATGTAAAACTGCTGAATAACCCAATTTCAGTTAATGAAATTGAAAATGCAATTAGAACCTTACCAAGAAAGAAAAACCCAGGTCCTGATGGATTCACAGCTGAATTCTACAAGGAATTCTAGGAAGACTTAATGCCAACACTCCACAAACTCTTCAATGAAATTGAAAGGGAAGCAATTCTCCCCAGCTCATTTCTGGAAGCAAGTATTACCCTCATACCAAAACCAGAGAAAGACCCAAACGAAAAAGAGAACTACAGGCCAATCTCCCTAATGAACATAGATACAAAAATCCTCAATAAACACTGGTAGACAGAATGCAGCAAGTCATCAAGAAGATTATACACCATGACCAAGTGGGATTCATCCCAGGAATGTAGGGATGGTTCAAATATATGCAAATCAATAAATGTAATACACCATATTAATGGAGCCAAAGATAAGAATCACACAGTCATCTAAACAGATGCAGAAAAACCTTTAGATAAAGTCCAACACTCAGTCATGTTAGGAACCCTACAGAAAATCAGAATCAATGGTCTTTACCTCAATCTGATAGAAGCCATCTATGACAAACCAACAGCCAGCATCATATCAAATGGTCAGAAACTGAAAACTTTCACTCTAAAGTCAGGAGCAAGACAAGACTGTCCATGATTGCCACCCCTATTCAATATAGTGCTGGAAACATCAGCCAGAACAATTAGACAAGAGAGAGAAAAGGAATAAGGATAGGAAAGGAAGAAGTTAAATGATCATTATTTGCAGATGACATGATACTCTACACAGAAGATCCCCAAAACTCCATTGAAAGACTTCTAGAGGTAATAACTAAATTCTGTAATGTAGCTGAATACAAAATCAGCACTCAAAAACTAATCACATTCCTGTACACAAGCAACAAACTCACTGAAAGAGAAGAGAAACCACGCCCTTCACAATAGCACCCCAAAAATGAAATACTTGGAAATCATTCTAACAAAAGAAGTAAAAGATCTATTCATTGAAAATTACAGTACTCTGAAAAAAGAAATCTAAGAGGATCTCAGAAAATGGAAAGACATTACTTGTTCAAGGATAGGAACAACAAACATTGTGAAAATGGCTATTCTCCCAAAATTGTTATACAGATTTAATGCATTTCCAATCAAAATACTATTAACATACCTCACAGATCTAGAGAAATCATTCCAAAAATTCTTCTGGAACCAGAAAGGACCTAGAAAGTGAAGACAATCCTGGGCAACAAAGGCAACGCAGGAGGCATTACAATCCGGGACTTGAAGTTATACTACAAAGCCATTGTAATAAAATCAGCATGGTACTGGAATTAAAACAGACCTGAAGATCAATGGAAGAGATTAGAAGATACAACCACAACTACAAACAGACTCAGCCACCTAATATTTGACAAAAGGGCCAAACATGCTCACTGGAAGAAAGATAGCCTCTTCAATATGTGATGCTGGAAAAATTGGCTTTCCATATGCCAGAAACTAAAACTAAACACATACCTATCACCATGCACTGAACTAAAGTCAAAAGGGATCAAAGATCCTAATATTAAAACAGAGAAACTAAATCTGCTGGAAGACAAAGTAGGTAGAAGTCTTGAAGACTTAGGGGTAGGCAGAGAATCCATGAACAAAAATCAAACTGCACAGGAAATGCTTTCCAGAATCAACAACTGGGATCTTGTCTTATTAAAAAGTTTTCATATGTCAAAAACAATCACCAACAGAGTGAAAAGAAAACCCATGAATTGGGAAAATATCTTAATCAACTGTCCCTCAGGCAAAGAACTTCTATCTAGAACTTATAAAGGATTAAATGTCTGGCAGGCACGAGGTTGTCAGTTGGATCCCCAGTACAAAAAAAAAAGAAAAAATTTAAAGGATTTTAAAAAATCAGGCTCCCAAGGTTCAAAGACCCAATCCAAAAATGGGCATCTCAGATGAATACATACTTCTCAGATGAAAAAATGCAAATGGCAAATAAATACATGAAAAAGTGTTCAGCATCATTGGTCATTAGAGAAATGCAAATTAAAACAACACTGAGATTTCATCTCACTCCAGAAAGAATGGCCAGGATCAAGAAAACCACCAATCATGAATGCTGGAGGGGCTGTGGGGAAAAAGAAACTCTTCTGCACTGTTGGTGGAAGTATAGACTGGTCCAACCACTGTGGAAATCAGTCTGGAGGTTCCTCAAAATCCTGGGATTGGAAGTCCCATTTGACCCAGCTATTCCGCTTTTAGGTATATTCCCAGAAGAATTGAAAGCATCATACCACAGTGATATCTGTGCACCCATGTTTATAGCAGCACAATTTGTAATAGCTAGATCTTGGAAACAACTCAAAATGCCCATCAACCGAGGAATGGATAAAAAGGATGTGTTATTTTTATACAATGTACTATTACTCAGCTATAAATAAGGATCACATTGAGTCTTTCATAGGTAAATGGATGCGACTTGAGACCATACTCATAAGTGAAATAAATCAGACTCATATGTGTAAACACCGTATTTTTTCCCTAGTATAGGAAACTGAAACAGTAAATAAGACACAAAATCTTCAATAAATATTTTGAAAGGGTAAGAAACTGCTCAAAGGGGGAAAAATAACTCAGATATGGAAAAGGAGAAAAGAAGGAAGGGAAAAGAAAAAAGATATAAACTTGTATGTATACACATAAGATAGCTGTGGTGATTTCACTACCAAATCTATTAGTTCTTGAAACAAAACAGTTAACATTCATAGGACAAGATCAATTTTGCAAGTCTATATCTGGTAATCTGAGTAATTCTTCTGAAGATAACTAAGCAAAATAACAACCTTTGTTATGTTCCTACCCCATTATTTTATTGTATTGGGTTCTTTGTTATTGTTATTTATTTGTCTCTTGTGCTTCTTGCTTTTCTTGTATTTTGTTTTGTTTTGTTTTGTTTTTCCCTCTAATATAGAAAGGATAGATATTTATGCATAGGCTTATAAATGCTTAGAACATCTCCTAAAGAATTTACAAGAATCGATTTTATTATGTGTGATGGTATGAATAGCTACTTTGAAGAAAACCAGACATTATGATAGACATTGCTGATTTCACATCATCTTGTTTTGAAGTCCAAGAATGCTTTTATTCTTTGTTTTGATTGGTTTTAGTCTGTTTTCTATTACTTGATATCAATATGTGTGAAGGTTTGGACAGCTATTTTGAGGAAAACAGACATTATGGTAGGTATTGGTGGTTTCCTGTTGTCTGGTTTTGAAGGCCCATAATGCTTTCACTCTTTTGTTTTGATCAGTTTTATACCATTTTGTTTTGTTTGAGTTTGTTGTGCCTGAAGGTATGGACAACTATTTTGAAGAAAACAAGAGTCATCATGGTAGCCACTGTTGATTTCCTGGTGTCTTGTTTTGAAGTCCTGTGTTGCTTGCATTGTTCTGTTCTAATCTGCATTGTTTTGTTTTGTTTTGTTTTATTCTCTTTAAAATAAAAAATAAAAGCCATGTTGGGTCAGGGAGGATCCAAAGAAGGCAATTAGCCAGCCTTCCTGGTGAGTGGCATGAGTAGTGCACATTCCAGGAAGAGAAAGCTCAGCACCTCCTGTGAGCCTACTGGCCTGCGGGCTAAGACAACCCCCCTCCCCATAAGCAACCTGCTGGTTCGGAGGACCAGCTAAGTTGACAGCAACTAAGGTACATAAAGCAACAAAACACTTGTATTGTTTCATTGATTTTGCAGGCCTGGAGCCAGCAGTCTGAGTATCTCTTGGGAGGATGACAGTATGCAATGTAGCAAATATGGGGAATTCCCTACTGTCTTGTGTTTGAGGCCCAATATTGTTCTCACTCTTTTGCTTTATTCTGGTTAATTGTTTTGCTGTATTCAATATTCTGTTTTGATTGGTTTTATTCTGTTTTGTGTTTGGTTTGATTTTGCTATACCTGATGAAATGGTCAACTATTGTGAAGATAACAAAACATACTATAGCAGTTATTGTTTTCCTAGTATCTTGCTTTGAAGTTCTGTACCAGTTCTACTGCTTTGTTTTGATTGACTTTGTTCTGCTTTGTTTTGTTGGATTTTACTATCTTCAAAATAAAATTTAAAAAATAAATAAATAAATAAATAAAATAAAAGTACAACCCTTGTCCATAGAAAGGAGATACATAATTAATAGTGTAAACATTCAGACAAACCAAATATTGACCTATTATTAATCTACACTAAATATCTACCAAATGGAACAACTTTATTAGCGATACAACAGTATTCAACAGCAGTAGCATAGAGGTAACTACTTAGAGATTCATAAAGTTTAGTTGTTATAGTATTTAAAGGTGGGAAGGGTGGAAAGGGAAGGGTGGGAAAAATGAATAAACAAAATTTTGAAAAATTAATTAATGGGATGAGAAGGATGAGAGGAAAGTAGACAGGAGGCCTTATTGAGGAATAAAGGGAAATTAATAATGATAAAGAATAGTTGCTAGAAATAACAAATAAGAAATAAAAAAATAAAAAAAGATAAATACCAAATGCAGGAGATTTAAAAAAAATAAGTACAAAGAGAGAAAATTGGAAGGGAAAAAGATAAAAGGAGAAAAAAAGAAACTAAACAAAAAGAAAAAATTGGAATAAAAACCTCAAACCCTGAATAATCCCAATGAAGGAAAGATAAAAATAATACAAAACAGAAAAGTAAAAAAAAATCAAATCAGCAATAAAATTCCTGTAAATGAGTATTTTCTTCCCATAATCTGGAGGCTTGGGTTCCAGCTAGCTATGATTTTCTATTCCTAGCTTTAGGGCCGATGGGTCTCCTCGCACTAGCAGGCCTTGTGTTCATTCCTCCCAAATTATGGTTACCATTCAAACCAAGACATATCCTTGCTCCCACTGATAGATGGTGAACATGCACACTTTCTGTTCACTGGTGGATGTAGTCCACTATGTGGGGAATTGAGTGAGCTGTTAGGTGTAATGTCAGCAGTGGTGGGGTCTAAATGCTCCTTTTACTCACTGGTTGTTGTCCTCATCCAGGATCAGGTCAGTTGGTTAGTTCTTGCCTCTGCTTGCCTATGTCGTGCTTCACTGGGCTCAGGCTGCTGCTGCTGCAGTGCTGGCGTGCTGTCTTATGTGATGGGGAGGCATTGATCCTCTGGCATGGGTCTGCTCACGCAAGTGGTGATGGGACACCATTCTGGGTCTGCTCCCTCATGCAGGCTGTAGGTGCCCCTCTTCTGGCTTGGATCTGCTCACGCACATGGGGTTTTGGGCACTGCTCCTCCTGTGTGGGCTTGCTCACTTGAGTGGGGCTGGCACCACATTTCTTTTTCTTAAGCTTTTTTCATGCAGTAACTTCTTTTTATTACCTAAAGAACTGTTTACAAGGTACTAATACTGTCTCCAGTTAACAGTGGCGAGATCTAAACTCAGAGAGACGACATGACTACCCTAAGGTCCTACAGTCAATATGTGACAGAGTAGATTCCGAAATTTGCATCTCATCCAGACTGTCTCTACTCTCCAACCCTCACCCCATCAGTGGACAGCACATTATGAAATTGTGTGATACATACACAATGTTATTTTCTATATCGTTCTAGAGGTCCTCGATTTACAACTGTCAAACAACATCTCATCCTGGTTGCCATACAAGAATCTCCAATCCAAAAGTCCCCAAATGAATTCAACATTTCCTTAACTCCTCCTCCTCCTTCTACTCAACCCAGTTCTCCCCTTCCCTACTTATGCACGCTTTATTAGTTAATTGCACTACACTAAATTTTCTGAGCCAGATTAATGCCCAGGAGGCCTCTTGTGCCCTTCTTTCTCGCTGTCACATCCTACCTTCATGACTCCACCCTCCATGTCCAATCTTATGTTTTACTCCAAGATGCCTTGCTAACCTCTGAGCCCATTTCTATCCACACTACCAGATTGTCACTTGAAGCCTCATTGCCCTTCGTCTTCACTTTGGACTCTATTCATCACTGATTTCAAATTACTTTTGTTAGTTCCTTTACATTAATCCAAATGCTTAACATTTAAACCCAGAGAGCTCATCTTTAGACTTCATTTCTACCTGCAGTGTTCCCTTGTGCTCTCATCCAGTTTCAGTGTTAAATATTGTCAGTATCCCATCAACTCCCCTGGTTCTAGCTCCAGATTGAACAACTTTCCTTAACCACACACACACACACACACACACACACACACACGCACACACACACACACACACACACATACATATATCCATTTTTCCACTGGAAAATTACACTTGGATTGTTAATAAACATCTTAAACTTACACCCTAAACTACACCAGATCTTCCATAAACTCAAGTTTCTTCCTGATATATGATATCACTATTCTTGTTGCTCAGGCCTTGGTGACCCTAGGATCCTAGGTGATCCTATAGCCAACATGCTGTTGCCCCAGGTTTGTCCCTTTTCTCATTTTCTCAGTCTGAAGTGTTCTTCTGGCTACATCTTTGACACACTCTCATTTCATTCACTTTTCTGCTCAGTTGACATCTAACAGACAGGTCTTCCCTGACCATTCCCTAAAGTATAGCAGAACCTGTCCTCCATCACTGCCTACCTCCTTATTCTTCCTTATTTTTCATCAAATCACTTTTTACTACCTAACACAATATATATTTATTTGCTTGTTTCTTTAATAGCTATCTCAGTCCTCTAGTAAGCCCCATGAGAGCAAGGGATTTCTTTTGTTCATTGTTATGTACAAAACACCTTGGAAAGTCCTTGGAACATAATAGGTGTTCAATGAATCTTTGTTAAATTAATAAATAGAAAAAATAAAATAGACAAATGAACACTACACATACAGATAAGCAATTACATATGCTCTGCATTTTGTTTTCTAATCACTTGCTCATTCTGTTCTCTCTGTCTGGAGTGCCTTTTTTCTACCTATGGAAATTTTATACAGTCTGCTAAATTCCAGCTCAAATACTGCTCTGTTTATAAAGCTCCATCCAATTCTCCCCACCATGGCAGAATTAATCTTCCCAACCCTTGTGCTGCTCTAACTTTAGGAACTAAATCTCTACAGTACTCATTATCTGCTGCCTTAAATGGGAGTTATCTGTGTATCAGGCTGATCCCATGACTAAACATTGAGCTCCTTAAAGTATGGAATTCCCTGACGTGTCTAACATAGTGCCTGGAACATTGTTAAATTGAATGGAAGGGAATTAAATGCTTATTATCAAAGTAGACAACTCCAATAAGGATAATTAGCCTTGAGAATGGCAGTGTTACCAGCAACTCAATTAATGAACTCTAATTGCTCTTCCCAGACATGGACATCAGCTGGCATTCAGCCGTGGGCTGTAACATGTATGGATCTCTTCACCATAAATTTTCTGTGTGATCTGATGCTGCCTGGGCTATTCCGGTGCCTTGTGTGCTCCCACCTCAGGGCATCAGGCATAAGCAACAAAGAGTAACAAGTAGAAACCTTTCTCATCACCTGCAGGACCCTCTCTAGCAGGGAAACATGAGGCCTTTCTCCTCATGCTGGAGGCTGTTTAGACTAAATGGACAATTTCTCTCTAATCAGACCGGAAGATCAGAGTAGGGAGACCATTGCTTCTCCATCACACTGATAACTGCATCTGGGTAAGAAGTTTCTCCCAACAGGCACATCCCCAGAGGTGAAGATCATATCTTCTTTAAAAATTGAAACCTCCTTAGAGAAAAGAAAACATGTTCCCTCTATAAGAATTGTGGTTTCACAATGTGAAAGACTGAATAATCTATATAATCTCGAAAAAATCGCATCCTATTACTGAAGTTTTAAATATTGTGTACAAAGGGAAGGCGTCCAAACCAGCATCTCTTTCCCTGACTTTTCCACTGCTGGCTCTCATATGCACCTGTCTAATCAACACACATACTTGGATATCTCATAGGAATTTCAGACTTAAAATGTCCAAACACTAAATAAAAAATAAATATCTCCTTATCTTTCTCTTTAAATACATTTCTTTTACAATTCAGACAATTTCACTCTTTAATAAAAATCTTGAAGTAACCCTTGACTGTTTTCACTTTTGGAGAATCATATCCAATCTGCCAGGAAAAACTGTTCCCTGAATCTTCAAGTTATTGTCAGTACTCTTTATTCCTCACTATCTCCACCATACCATTCTAGTTCAAGCCACAATTTTTCCACAGTTGTATGATTGAAAGTGCTCCTAATTGATCTTCCTATTTTTATTCCTGCCACCTACCTATCAATTCCATTTTAATAGAGCAGCCAAAATGATGATTTATTCAGATCATGGCACTCTTCTGTTCAAAACACTACTTTTGATACAAGCATTTTATTGTGATATATAATGGTTGATTGTACGTGTCAACTTGATTAAGCTAAGAGATGCCAGTTACCTGGCACAGCATTTCATGATGTGTCTAAGAGGGAATTTCCAGAAAAGATAGGTATTTGAATTGGTAGACACAGTAAAGAAAATCACCCTCATCAGTGCAAATGGGCATTCTTCACTTATTGAGAAGGAAAAAAAAAGGCAAATGAAGTATGATTTTGTTTCTCATTTTATCTGGGACATCCATCTTCCCTGTCCTCAAACATCAGCACTCTTGGTTCTCAAGTCTTCAAACTCAGATTGAAATATATCACTTCAGAACATAATTCTCAGCCTTCCACTCTGCTTCTCTGGAGAATCTTGACTAATATCATAGTAATATATACATAACATAAACTTAGCCATTAATGAACTAATGTTGCACAATCATCACCATCCTCAAGTTCCAGAAAATTCTTGTCACCCCAAAAGGAAACTCCATACTCTTTAAACAATCACTCCTCATTTCTCTGTCTACCTCACCTCTCTCTGGTAATCACTAATTTCCTTTCTGCCTCTATGGATTTACCTGTTCTGAACACTCCATGTAAATGAAGCCACATGATATATAGCCTTTCGTGGCTAGCTCCCTTCACTTAAGGTGATATTTTTGAGACTCATCCATGTTACAGATTCTTACAATGTATGAGAAAGAACTTCATTTTACTTTATAGCTGAATAATATCCCATTATTCTATAGATATATTGCTTCTTGTTTATCTAGTTATCGATTGTTGGACATTTGAATTGTTTCCACTTGTGACTGTTGTGAATTAGACTGCTATGAATATTCATGTAGAACCATCTATTTTCAGTTCTTCTGGTTATACACCTAGGAGAAGAATTGTGGAATAATATGTTAATTTCATCTTTAATTTGTTGAGGAACAAATAAATAGTTTTCCACTGTGGCAGAGATACATTTCACAGAGTAAAGTTCCAAACAATAAACTAAAAGGGAATTCATGATCTAGTCCACCACATATTAACTCTCTCATCTCATCTCTTCTTAATTTTCTCTTTAATTGCTCTATTTCAGTCATTCTAGCATCTTCCACAGTTCATCTAACTTACCATGCACACTCCTGAGGGCCTTTATACAGTGGTTCTTCCAGGAACACTTTTCCACAAATACCTCTATTGGATGCCTCATACTTTCCTATAGATGTTTTGGTAAATGTTACTTTAACTCTAGAGGTAAAATTACAACTCCAGTTTTATGCCAGCTTTCCCTATTCTCCTCCCAAGTTGTGTTAGTTTTCAAGTGCCGTTGTTACAAACTACAATAGTAGTAGATAGAAGTCTGACATCAAATAGGGCTGTTTTTCTCTGTGGAGTGTCTCCTTGAATTGCATATGGCTGCTGTCTCTGTTTTCACATAGTCTTCTTTCTGTGCATGTCATGTTCACATTTCATTGTTCTACAGGAACATCAGTCATATTGGATTAGGATCCATCCTACTGATCCCATCTAAAATAAACTAATTTTATAGCCCCTATCTTCAAATAGAGTCATATTTTGAGACACTGAAAGTTAGTACTTCAATTTATGAATTTTCTGGGAACACAGTTCAGTCTGTAATGCCCACTTTGCTATTCCTTAGTATGTATCTCAATCAAATACACTGCATATCTTACTTACATATTACATTTGCTGTTAATTGTCTTTCACCTCCACTAAAATGTAAGCTCAGTTAAGTCAGTTCTGGACATATGCTTTTGCTCACCAATACATCTACTGCACACGGAACAATGCCTAAAACACAGTGGACTCTCAATAGATATATGTTGAATGAATAAATATTTCCTTCTCTACACCGAGACTTGCTGTAAACTGGGATTTATTAGGGTAAGCAAATTATTTCTCTCATCAGCCAAGCCTTTCATCACGATCAGTGACCACATCTCCTCCCGACTAAGCTGTGATTGTTCACTCATTAAATAGCAAGGGTAGTGTGCTTTGCTTTATGTGAAACCACTCCTTTTAAGTCCAATGCTAAAAGAAAAAAATCGAGCGGGAACAATTAATACTCATATGTTTGGATCAATCTTGCATGTCTATATCTGTTAATGTAAGAAACCATTTTAAAGATAACGATGCGCAAATTGCAACCATTGTCAAGCTTCTATCTTCCGGCTTTGTAAACCTGCAATGTTGTGTATTTACGCTAGTTGTTTGCTTGTCTCCTTTGCTTGTTGTTTTTACTATATATGTCGTTTTTTTTGTTGTTGTTGTTG
>RJWM01001207.1:0-13389 GCA_004363535.1 Dasyprocta punctata
AGTTGTCTACAAACAGAGTTCCAAAGAATCCAATCAAAGGCCCAGAGTCCAGGACAATGTTCCAATGCAAATCTGTATCAGGAGGCCGAGAAATCTGTGATGGAAGACTGAAGTTTCTGCTCTGGAAAAGCCAATGGCTGGTACTAGAGGGTAGAGAATCTGACGCAGCAGGCTGAATGGCCAGTGCTGGAAGCTGAAGAGTCTGCTCTGAAAGCCAAGAGACAACACCGAAGGTGAAGGTGAAGAGCAGAGCTCCTGCAGGGAGAGCAGCCAAAGCCCCTCCAAAGAAAAGTACCCAGAACGAAGCTCTTTCAGTGATGACCTGCTGAAATCCTTCCTCCCCATTCTTTTTTTATACCATTCCAGCAATGAACCTCCTTAAGTGGGTCTTGCACGCATAGAACCATGCTAACTCAACTCACCCAGGCATTCCCCACTCCAGTTAACAATTAGTTTGTCAGGCATGATGGCACATGCCTATAATCCCAGCACTTGGGAGGCAGAGGCAGGAGGATCACCCTGAGTTCAAGGCCAGCCTGGGCTACATAAGCAAGTTCAAGGCCAGCCTGTATTACATAGTGTGACTCTGCCTCAAACAAAAATAACAACAGCAGCAACAACAAAAACCAGTCAGTTAACCACTGTACCCATTAAGTCAAAACTAATTATTTGCTAACTCCTAAAGTAAGACAGAAAGGTATAGACTGTGGCTAAACAGCTCATCTCAGCAACAGCTCAACATTATAGAAGTCAGTTTATGATGACACCCATCAGTCAGCAGACTCTCTAATCGCCACATATTTTTCTCTACACCTTTCTCCGCACATATAGAAAGTGTCCACCTGCCTTCATGGATGACAACCTGTTTTTGTATCCAGTCTTCACATTCAGCTAAGTCTAAAATGGAAGGTTAGTGAACCATCTTCTTCATTAGTTGTGGGTGTGGCTTCTCACTGTCCGGATACTTTTGGAATAAAATACTAATGCTATGCCCCATCCTTACCTTGAAAATACAATGGTGGAACAAAGACAGGAAGGCAACAATTTTTAAAAATTGCACTTGGAAAAGAAAAGAATGGGAAAGAGAGAGATAACTGATGTATAAAAATTCTGAAATGCTGGCAGAAAAAAAAAAAAAAACCTTGAAGAGTCCTGTCCTCCACCTTAGAATTAAGGGAAGTCCTTGAATAAACCTTTATTCTTTTTCAGGACAGAATTTCATTATGGTTAATAGAATAATTCCAACAGCTATAGATTCAAGGGTAGGAGATTCTTATCCCTTTTCTTTGATGAACTCTGTAACATAGCTAACAATAACTTTCGGTGGAGCAATGCTATTAGTGCTGTTCTCATAAATTTAGGTGTTCATGAGTGATTAAAGGTTTAGACCCCTATATGGGTTGATCTTTTCTTTGGTATTACATTTTGTCCAACAACTTCATTGACTTTGGATTAATTAGTGGTTATTCCAGTTTGCTTGCTGTCATATTCAAAACTCTTTTCTCAGACAGAATCATCTGTTCTGATCTGTCCTTTTATTTGCATATCCCTTTACTATTCTCTCAGTTTTATCAAATCTAAATAAACTATTGTATTATTTTATGAAAGAGTTCACTATATGAAGGGAGATGAACCTGAAGGCCAACTACACTTAGGAAAGCAATCAGAGTATCAATAACTTGTGGGTGAAGAGGGTATATTCGCTATTGCTTGCCTCAGAACAAATTACCCTAGGATTTAGAGACTTAACAAGATTTGATTATGTCACTGTTTCTGTGGAATCTGGGCAGAGCTTAACTGGGACCTCTGTCTCAAGATCTATGACATAATTAATTATATTAATGTTTTGATTGGGTTTACTGTTTCATCTGAAGACTGAACTGAGGGAAAGATGTGCTTCCAAACTCATTAATGTGGTTTTTAACCAGTTTCAGTTCATTTTGGGATTGAAATCAGTACCTCAGTTCTTCATTGGCTATCGAATAAAGGTTTCTTTCAGCTCTGCACATGGGACATTTAAACATGCAGCTAGTTTTCAGCAAAGTAAGGTAACTGTGATGAGAAAAGAGACAAAATTTTCCAGGACTGAGGAAGTCACAGCTCCCTGCAACCTAATCATGAAAGTGGCATTCTGTCACTGTTACTATATTCTATTAATTACAAGCAGGTCACTAAGATCAGCCTAAATCCAAGAGGATTTGCATAAGACTGTAAATACCAGGAGTTAGGGATCACTGAGACTATTTTTAGAATACTGCACACCACAAAGTAGTGAGAAAGCCAAGTAAGAAGAAAGAATGTTCAGGTAGCAAACCTTCCTATATTATCATACCTTGTTTTTGTTGGGATTTGGCCCAAGTGATTTTTTTAGTGTTATGATTCTAGCACCATAAAGCTGAATTCAATAAAAATCAAGCTGAGGGAAAGCTACAGCTTCCAGGAATCTCAGTTTCAACATTGACAAAATAAGAACGATAATGCCTACATCAAAGACCTGTCAATAAAGATGATCTGAAAACAAGTTTAGAGGTAACATTATGGGTAATTTTGTTTCTCTCTCTGTTTATCAATGTCTTACCATTTTTCTAAAATCATATACATGGTTAAAAATTTCAAAGATACACAAAACGCTCAGCATATTTTTCAGGATATATTAGGTACTCAAGTAAATATTGGAATACCTAATATCTGAACTTGTACTACAAAGTAGAAAGTATACTTGAGCCATGAATTTGATTGGGGTCTTAACACTCCTTTATTTAGAGATTAGTCACTGCAAAATAATCATTTTACAGCAATTAACCTCTAAATAAAGGAGACATGAGGATGGAGCAAATTCACTCCTCAGTGCTTAATACAGATTGGGGATGTACTCCATCAATGTTCAGTAGACAAGAAACTGGTAATTATATTTACGTGGATGAGACCTGCCTTATCATGTACAAGATTGTTGCTAACATTTAAGAGGAAAAATCTGCATACCTTAAATGCAGGCAATTTGTCATTGTCTTTGTTCACTGGAACTTAGTGACACTTCTTTATCTCATTTTCTACTTAACTTTATGCCAAGCACGTAGTTACAATGCTCTATACTGTTACCTTGCACTATTTGCTGTGTTCATCAGCAAATCCTGTTGAGTTTTTACAGTAACCGATGTATTTGGGGATTTAAGTATCTTTAAAAAAAAGTATACTCACTAACTTTAAGGATCTTAGGATCAATGATCACTAATAGTATAAATACTGTGAAAGTGATGAATTCAAACTTGTTTCCTGAAAAAAGGCATTTTTAGGTGCCATTTGACACTTGAGTTAGAGGCCAAGATTTGAAATATGCTTAGGGGACCTGGGGATTTGACTCAGGGGTGTAAGTGCCTGCCTGGGGAGCATGAGGTTGTAAGTTTGATCTCCGGTACCAAAAAAAAAAAAAAAATCTATGAAATATGCTTAGGAAATTACAAGCAATATATCAAGGTTTAGTTTTCAAAATGTTAAAAACATGATACTCATTTAAGTATAGAATGTGCATGTGGCAAATATTTAACAATAATGAGAGAACCAGCAGTGGTAAAAATGGCTCAAAGGAGACTTTAAAAAACAGATTTGAACAATCCATGTGTTAAATGAGTACTGGAATGGATTTGCTGATAGGTGAAAAATTAACATCCTACAAGCAACAAAACTGTGTCATTTGTGGTTGTCCTTTCTCACAAATAGAAATTTATATGTTAGCATGCAACTTCAGAGCTAAGACCCTGACTGGCAAATTCCAAATCATAAATCAAGCAAAGGAAATTACATTATCCTTGAATGGGCCTGTTAGGCAATGCTTCACTGTGACGTCAAAATAACATGCAGCTATTGTTTCTGTAAGTCACTCTGATCTTTGTTTGAATTTTTTCTAAATAAATAACAATAAATGACAGAAACATGGACATAAAGTGCATTTTCAGATAAAGGCATAGTCAAGGAGTTGGCATACTGTCTCTGGAAAAGGTCAGATGGTAAATTTTTTTTTATTTTCAGGGCCATATTATGTAGGTTATAGCTAGTCATCTTTGCCATCAAATTGCAAAAGCAGTAATAGAAAATAGGTAAGCGAATGAGTATAACTGTGTTTCCATAAAACTTTTATATGAATGGTGACATTTAAATTCCCCATAACTTTATATGTGGTGAAATATTATTCCTTTGATATAATTTTAATCATTTAGTAATGCAAAAACAACTTGCAGGCCATATGAAAACAGTTGGCTTGGCAAGCTGAATTTGGCTAAATAGTCATAGCTTGCCAACCTTAACGTAGAATAAATGAAGTAACAAGTCACTATTTTGGAACATTAGTAAATAAGACAGCAAAACACGTGAGGTCAGGAAATGCATGACATTAATTGACTCCTCTACTCAGACAAGAGAAAAAGGCAAAGTATCAATTTAAGCTTCAGTTTCAGTTTATAAAACAACAGTGTAATACTTTTGTAAGATTAATATGGAAGACAGCCAGGCCTGGGGGCACACGCCTGTAATCCCAGCACTCAGGAGGCTGAGGCAGGATGATTGCCTCGAATTTGAGGCTAGTCTTGGTTATATAGTGAGTTCAAGGTCAGCCACAACTGCATACTGAGAGCCTGCCTCAAAAAACAAAACAAATAATAACAACAACAATAATAATATGGAAATGCTTATAAGTGGTACTGGAAAAAAAAAGAGATAATATTGAATGTTTGTAAGTGGTACCAGAAGAAGAGATGAGAAATAGCAAAAGCAGGTTAGAATTTTTTATTAATTTGGTTTAAAGAGCTGACCATGTGGTCCAGGGTCTTGTGAAATTATCCGCTGGTCAGTTTCTTAACAGATCAGATTTAGGGAGCAGGATAAAGTAATATTCAAAGCTTACATATACGCCAGCTGTAGCAGTTCAGCAGATTGATTGTTATGCTTAAATAAATTTAGAGAAACACTTTTAACTCTGTGGGAAATTTTGCAAGAAATTTCCTTAGGGGAGGGAGAGTAAAGGGATATACAATTAGTTTAAGTGTCCAAGGAAAAATGCATCTAGTAGGATAATCGAATTCAGGATGGAGTCAGTGTATTTGGTGGCAGGGTGCACTGGGAATAAAGTATGGTTGAATAGTATGCAAGAAGAAAAGTTGACCTATACAAATAAAATAATCAAAAAATGTGGAAAATTAGGATTTTTTAGAGTTATAGAAATATAGATGTATAGCTCATGAACTTTGGTTTTATGTCACCTTTGATTTGATTTTAGTTTTTTCAAAAATTAGAGATCAGAATTTAGCAAATCAATTTGAAAAGTGTCAGGATATCAACTAACAGCTAATGGAAGCTTTAGAAAGAGTCTCGAACCTAACTCTAGAACTTCAAAAAGTGTTATTGTATACTGGAAAGAAATAGAGGGTCTATGTTACAGTTTTGACTACTTCTCTCTCTAAATACGTAAACTTGCTAATGACATGCAAAAATTTAGACCTTAAAATCTCTATGCATGTAATGTGGACTCTCTAAAATTCCTATATGTTTAACATTCAATGGTTCTATTTTCTCTTTTTATTGTGAAAATGGTCTTGTAATCCCCAAAATAAAGGAAAGTGAAAAATTGTATCTCTAGTTTGGAGTCAAAAACTCTCAATTTCCAAGGAGTTATTTGGAGGTAGCAATACTTTTTAAGGAATTTTTGAAATGTTCCACTATATTTCATTATAGTTTAACTTAACTGCAGTTATACTTCTACCCACGAAAGTACTTAACAACTAGTGGAAATAGTAATATTTTTTGTTAGGTGTTGGAATCTTATTATTTCAGGATGGTATTAATCAGTCTTATGTAGACAAGAAGCTGTGATTGCCATGGGTTACTCTTTGACATCCATACATAATAAAAGGGACCTTTATGAAATAAGGTTTGAATACTATGGGCCAAAACTGATCCAGATGGAAATACTGCAACACTAACAATGTTTGATGAGCATGTCATTATTCAAAGCCTGCTATTTTCAGAATTCCGCCATATGATAAAACAATACTGATTTTTAGAAGAAGGGAATACTCCACAGGTGTGACTTGCCTCTACTGAAAAAATACACTTACACACATAACTTACCACGTGTCAGATAAAAGAGAAAGAAAATTCCTAGATGTGCACAAGGCATTAAGAGAAGTTTCTGATAATCTCTGGATAAATGTAGGGTCACTGCTATGTAATAAAATAAGCTACGATAAATTAAATTTGAAGTACACATTCATATTTTCAAAAGAGCTCGCATATATATTTTCATGTTCTTTAATTTGATCTACACAACACTAGATTAATGAGTCAAGAAGAAAAGTGATTATTATTTCCATTTTACTGTCAGATAAACTGAGGCTCACCCTGGCAGAAAGACTGATCATGGCATCAGTAGTAATGTTAAAGCTGGATTATATTAGTAATATATTGTTACATGAATACAGCAAACAGAAAATTTCACTAGTATACAGTGCAAACATGTTTTGACCCTATATATAAGATGATAAGTTCAACTGTTCTATCAATATCTGACAAGCTCAAGCACATATGTAGGGTTTGGCTGACTGTGGCTAATCTAGAAGGACCTTGCCTAGACTGACTGGAGAAACTTAAGTCTTTGCCAATCTTTCGTCTTTCAACTCATGAGTCTGTACATGTTCTTTGGGCAATTAGAGAGGAATAAGACCATGAGTGAAAATGTACGAGCACTTTTCTAAGCCTCTTACAACATACCATTGACCAAAGCCTATTTCCAAACACAGAAATCAGAATCAGAGAAAGGTAGAGGTAAAGATGTAGGCCCACTAATATCTACTACTTGGAACACAAACCTATTTTCTGATTTTAATCCAATCTTCTTCTGTCTTTCGAATGTGTATGCAATACAGTGCCCAACTGAAGCACAATTTCAAGAGAAGTAGCTGTCCCTTTAAAAAATGAATGCTATTTGTACTGACATATACTGAATAACAATGTGGTCATATTTTATCCTCTCACACACAAATTTCTATTGCCTACTTGTGCCAGGTGCAGTGCAGAGAAGTTTGCTGCCTAAAAATGAATAGAGCAGTCACTTAATCCTTTTGAAAATAAACATATATTAAGCCTTTGTGTTCAATTATGGTAGTATAAAATTTCATACATTTAAATTCCCCAAATTTGATATTCTAATAGCAGCACCTAAGAACTGAAGCAAAAAAGAGATGATGAAAAAGAGCAGTTTACTTGAACAGTTCTTCTCTATTATCCCACATAGTTCCTGCAGCAGATGCCACATTCTACACAGTCTCGCATACCAAAAGCAACACGAATTCTTCTCTCTTTCCTTTCAATCTTGACCTTTCTTACAAAAAAAAAAAGCCTTCACTCTTTTACTGGCTCTAATGTGTTTGCAACCGCCTCAATTACAACATTTATTTCTCATATTGGATGATTCAGGTGGAAAAAGCAGCAGGGACAGTTATATGTTATATGTATTGGTATATTAGAGTTGGGAGCAATGTACAGTCATCTAGTTCAGTCATTTTCAGGATTTTTATTATTAGCTTCATTGTAAAGCAGAAGAACTCTCTTTTTAAATTTCCTAATGAAATTTGTTTGCAGTGCCCATGACTCACTTGTAGAATACATAAAGACAATGCCTTTTCTGTTTAAATTGGAAGAACAGTGTCCACAGCCCTATACATTTAGCTTGAGCCAAGTGAAAACTAATGGAAACATTCTAAAGTAATTCAAAATTTCCTGAAACCTTACCAATTTGGAAGGTCTTTTTCTCCCAGTGCCTCACTGCCTTAGCACTCAGAGATGTTAATATGTGACATATATGCTACCACTTCACCTCCAGTCCTTAAGCAAACATAACTAGCTAAGTGTAGCACTGTTTCCTACTAAACCTGAATTTAGTATGAGAGTTCATCTCAGTATAGAACCACGAAATGTAATATTTATCACAGTAAACTGCAGTTTGCATTCAAGATGAGATAAACAAGCCACGAGCTCTTTAGAAAATGAAGTAGGAAATTACACAATCAGCACTTAGAATTTCATTTGATCGCCTTACCTAAGCAGAATTAATCATAAGAAAATACCTTCTATTCATACTCCAGCTACTCTTAATACTTCTGGGTGTGTGGGTGTTTGGGGTGTCACCAGAAACCAGATCTTAAACAGATTTTCACTAGTTTATAATAACCAGAATCTCCACCAGCCCCAGCCCCTGAGCAAATGGGGAGTACAAAAGGCTGCCATTTCTGCCCAGCCATGGTTTTTCTTTCATGTATGATTTTTCTTCCAGAGCTCCTCATTCAATCAACTGAGAATCTTTCAGTGTGGTAGCAGGGTCTTTCCCTGCCCAGTACTGCTGCCTCTTCCTTCCTGTCATATATTTCAGGTCTGAGGTGCAACTTGAAAGTTTTCCCTGCCCATTCTCTCTTCCGGCACCATTCATTTTGTACTGACATTATCCCTTTTATCTCCTAAACGGTGTCTTTGAATTTCTATTTCCAGTTTATCATCTGTTTCCTGATGAACTCACACATCACCTCAGCACATATAAGGTCTACTGCAGGTTAATAATCATTTAATAAACGAGATCATGTTAAAAGTGATTCTGATATTTCTTACCTTAATGTTTGGTATTTTAGTAACAGATTTGGAAAGGATAAGTGGAATATTTGGGAAGACTGTATGTACTGCTTTTCTTGGAATAATGCCAGTTAATATTTGCATTCCAAATGTCCCTTCTGACCTAACATTCGCTACTATGAAAATTATTTTAGAGACCATACACTACATTGTTTCCCTAGTGTTAATGGATAGCATCTATGCCTCCTTCAACTTCTTATGTTTAAAGTACTCCCTTCTATTCCCAAAGTATCTTAAAATATTCGACTATATGATGTTGTTCTCATTCATCTGTATTTTCTTTTAATTCAGCACAGCATTTATGTATTGTATTTAATTGTGCTTATGGTATTTAATTCGGCACAATATTATGCGCTCAGGACTTGCATTAAGAAAAAGTAAACAGGCAACATTTCAGTTGCATTTCCCTGGCTATAAGATTAATTTGAAAGATCAGTTTTTACTTGATTTTCTAGTTCACAAAGAGCATTTATAATGGCTAGTCTTCCATGACAGATTCTTCCTCCAGTGGGGATGACATGCTTCCCTTGGGAAAATCTCTCTGGGCAGCTGCAGCAACAGTGCAGGTTGCTGACTTCAGCTAGATTATATGCGACAGATTGAAAACTTGCAGGAGCCTGGAGTATAACAGAAAACATTTGTCTTTCTTAGTAGGAGAATTGGAAAATTTTCAGTTAACTGTGCCAGTTTTTTCACTTATACATGCTTTAATGGGACATTTCTGTACTACACAGTTAATTTACCAGGATATGTTTTGCTATGCATGAAAGCATCACCTATTCTCACTTTGGTTTCAATATTTAATGCAAATGCATTAAATAATATATTTACTTCTTTTAACATGTTAAGACACCTTTTGATTTTACACATTCCTTGAGGTCGAAAAACACACCGCTTTTGTCCACCTCTCCACACTTCTCCATTTGTCCTTGCCATGAAAAAGTCTAATAAGCAAAGTTAAAATGGGTAATGACAGGGAGTATTCAATTTAAACACAGTGAAAAAGTTGTTTTTGAAGTCAGAATCAACCTTGTATTTTGAGAGTAAGACTGAATTCTATTTCAGTCAAAAGGGGCGAAACAATGATACATGTCAAAAGATGAACAACTTGAAGTTTGGTCACTACAAAGAACATTTCTGTTTGTTACCTACAGTTTAAATGCTTTCTTCAAATCACAAGGGAAAGAAAAGGGGTAAGAGATTAAAAATGAGCAAGATATGTTATATGAGTGTACAAAGTACCCAAAATGAATAGCACTATTCTGTAATATAAACATACACTAACAAGAAATTTAAATTAAAAAAAATCATGCAGTTGTTGCAAATAACATAGTGAAACATGTAACATTATTTTGTTGTTTTTCACCATTCATTGACTTCAGGTAGCTTTATAGTTCCATCTAGGGCACAAAACCCAATGATGTTGGACGTTAATGTGTAATATAGAGACATTATAAAAGATTTTCAATATGAGATGGCGCCACAGTTGATTATCAAATATCTTTCCAACAGTTGCCTTAATGAATTTCCAATAAATATCACTTTTATCATTCAACAAAGTGAATATCTCCACAGAATAAGTAGGAAGAGCATTGCATTTCATAATTTTCCTCAGATTGATTAAAATTGCCTTCAGTTTCCATTTGTAAGGTCAATGTCAGTCATTTAGGGTCTGTCCTATATGTCCTTTAGAATCGTGGTTCAATCAGAAAGAGGGAAGTCATTCTAGATATTTCTATTTGAGAGATTGCATAAAGGAAAGAAAGAGTTTCAACATTTGAAGGGCTTCTAGAATCAGAGAAACAAAATATACATAGATGAGAGGAAACTGCTATTGATGACCTTAACCATCTGCAGGATCCATGTGGGAGACTTTTGGAGGATGATTAGAAGTTGTTGGCAAACCCCTGCTTTAGCCTAGGCCTTCTGGAAAGAGGATCCTGAAAATATATTTCTTGGCTCTCTGTCCCTAGGCAAGTACAGAAGGATAGAAATGATATAGAATAAAAAAGACTACATTATGCACAAGATCACAACCTGGAGAAGCACAAGTAACCCCAAGAAGATAGTCTTCCATATCTCTTTGTCTATGTCCATGGCTATTATGCATCACTATTATTTGTACCTGCAGAAAGCTTTTTTAATTTACGTGCTAATTTTTCTCCAGATTTGGAAACACCAACTCAGCTCTTTTCCCACATACGCAACATCATTGCGACAAAAGCATCACTTTATGAATTCTCTTCTTGATAAGCTTAGAAATTATCCCAGTCTTGCAGGATACCTGGACATTCTCATTAATATAGCTCCTTTCATTGCCTGCTATACCAGAAATCACCCTAGACAAATATAGAAGAACAGAAATAGTTATATACCATTCTCACCCCCGCATAGCAGAAGCAGTCCACTGTTTTCCCTATGCCCAAATCTTATAGTCACACTGAATATATTCAAAAAAATTTAGGCACAAAGATTTGTCCTGATTGCCTTTTAAGTAATGAAGTTTATTTGCATTTGTGGGTCTCTATGATTCTCAACTCAAAAGTCTGTTCTAAAATAGATTGTTGTTCCTGCCCACATGAAAATATATTTTTCAGAGGCTTGAAATTCAAAAGTGTATGATTCTCCAGTGTGAGAGAGGGGACTTTAGGCATTAGAGAGAGAAAATCTTGACACTTATAGAGTAAAAAGTAGTTTTCCTGCTTTCATAATGATTCTCCAGCAGTAGGAGGACAATACTGCATCTCTGTAGGTCACCCTTTCACATCAAATTTACTGTAGATCAACTTACAATACTTCCTAAAGAATTGTTCTTTCTTGTAGATGCAAAAGTGAAAAACATTCCTCAAGAAAATTCTTCGTGGTTCCAGAGCTGTATCTATCCTCATGCACCTAAGCGGTCAGTGAATAAGGATAGATTCTATGCTCCTCTCATCAAGGAGAAAGAGAAGTTCAGAAACCCCCTTGTGTGACTTATAATGAGAGATATAGAGATGTTTTCAGATGTAGGTGGGATATATGTTCTGGCCCACCTAATTGATGGGTAGTTATAGGGTAGAGGATCAAGTTTTAGAACTCGTGGAGGACTTACGGTTATGGGACATGACAGTGACTGGAGATAAATGGCAGCCATTTATTGGAATAACAGTAAAGTATGAAGAAGTTGACAGGCATGGAAAACAATATACACAGGGGAGCTGAGTATGATGAGTATGGTGCTGAAAAGTATCTGCGAAGGAAGAATTAGATTACTGAGAGTCAGATGTGAGTTCCTGATCAAAGCAGTCTCACTCCCTCTAACAGAATAAGGTGAAAGAAAAGAATTCAGGATCTTAAACTAGAATGTTTTATAAAGACTTGCCAGGTGCAAGTTCTATGACCAAGCTCAGACTTGAAGCTAGGCAGTAGACCTTAAAGAGTCTAGTTCAAGTCAGTTGGGGTATTTTGATTTATAAAGTATAAACCATAGTGAAGAATCACAGAGCAGGCTATGTGCAGAAATCTACAGAAGTAGGTAGGTGATTTCTACTTAGAAAACTAAGCAATAGAATAGAAAACCCCAGTCCCTCGGCTAGGGCTCAGACTGAGATGATAATACTTGGGATGATGAAGCAGGTATAACCAAGGCAGAAAGCCTTTCAAGAGAATGATAGTGTAAGGAAGATTATTATATCAGAAACTTAGAATTTATTTACTACTACACACAACACATCCTGACAGTGAAGAATCAGGAATAAGGAAAAGACTGAACTAAAGAGAAAACAATAGTAATAATACTAGCTGTCAGCTGTAGATCTGTCACCAAGTTTCTGACACTTTGCTCTATTTTTTATGGTTCTAGGGATTCATTTTTATGAAATTTTAATTTTTCCATTCATTATTGCAACTACTTGCAATGTAGGTATAACTGTGTAACAAAGAGACTAGGCCTCAAGGAGCTAAATTACAAAAATCACATAAACTGAACCCCCAAATTTCTAATTTTAATCTGCTGATAAACATAAACTTGAGTTTATTTTCTTCAGTCCTTACAGTAGCCAAGAGTATTTTTCCAAAGATGTTTGCATGATTGTCTCCCATTCAATAGACTCTTTCTCTTTTTTTAATTTTATTCATTTATTTTTAAGACAGAGTCTCACTGTATAGTTCAGATTAGCCTTGAACTCATGGCGATCCTCCTGTCTCAGTCTTCCAAATGTTGGGATTACGGATGTGTGCTATAATGCCTAGCTTCATAGTTTCCTGTAGTGTGATTTTCTACTTCCTCTCACAAAGAAGTTAGTCTATTACTTTGTCTCCTTAGAAATGGCATGTGGAGCTGGGCATGGTGGCACATACCTGTGATCCCAGCACTGGAGAGCCTGAGGCAGGAGGATCACCATGAGTTCAAAGACAGCCTGGGTTACATAGTGAACTCAAGGCCAGCCTCAACTACACAGTAAGACTGTCTCAAAAAGTAAGAAAGAAAGAAAGAAAGAAAGAAAGAAAGAAAGAAAGAAAGAAAGAAAGAAAGAAAGAAAACAAGAAAAAAAGAAAGAAAGAGAGAGAGACAAAGAAAGAGAAAGAGAAAAGAAGGAAAGAAAGGAAGGAAGGAAGGAAGAAAGAGTGCAGAAAATGAGAGAACTGATGTTGTTGCAGTTATGGAAAGCTTAACTGGCCTGAATGCTTCCACTTAGAATGCCTATTCTTGGGATGCTGCATATCAGAACACATTCATCA